>JAOVYX010014444.1:0-31815 GCA_035668315.1 Drosera spatulata
CACCGTGTAAGAATGCCGTCTTCACATCCATTTGCTCAAGTTCAAGGTCGAACTTAGCAACCAAAGCTAGAAGAACTCGAATAGAATTATGTTTGACTACAGGAGAAAAAACTTCGGTATAGTCAATACCTTCCTTCTGAGTGCCAATTTGGCCTTGAATCTCACATTGCCACCATCGCCTGCTTCCTTCTTTTTGAACACACCCATTTGCACCCTACGGTGCGTTTTCCCTTCGGCAAGTGAACTAGAGTCCAAGTGTTATTTTTGTGAAGAGACTCTAGTTCCTCTTCCATAGCTGCAGTCCACTAGGCATATTCCGAACTAGCGACGGCCTCCCTGAATGACAAAGGCTCATTCTCAACTACCTCGCTAACAATGTGTGTATATGCCACCAAATCTGAATAAGTATAACGAACTGGGGGTCTGATCTCACGTCGTTCCCTGTCACGGCTAAGTTGATACTACTGTAGAGTGGGTCCCATCTAGATTGGATCTGATACTAGTGGTTCCACTCCTGGATCTTGTGCTTCTTGAATTAGCTGCAAAATATCAGTGGAAATGTTGGGAACTGAGGATTCCTCATCTTGATGCTCCACCTCAAATGTCGATCTCTCGACTGATCGTGTCTGCTCCACCTACTGCTAAATGCTCCCTTTCTGCTCAGCTTTCTTGATTAACATTGACTCCTCGTCAAATGTGACATCTCTGCTGATGACGATTCCAGGTGATGATGGATCAGTGGAGTATAATCTGTATCCCTTCACACCTGATTGATATCCAAGAAAGATGGTCTTCTTGGCCCTAGGTTGCAACTTTCCTTTGCTAACATGATAATATGCAGAATAACCGAAAATACGAATGTTAAAATAATCAGCGGGCTTATCAGACCAAGCCTCATAAGGTGTCTTCATAGATAACGTCGAGGAGGATGACCTGTTTATCATATAACAGGCCATCATAACCGCTTCAGCCCAAAACCTCTCCTTCACCCCGGCTCTAATCATCATGCATTGAGCCTGTTCCATGAGCATCCAGTTCATGTGTTCTGCTACCCCATTCTGCTGAGGTGCGTAAGTAACAGTGCGATGCCTCACAATGCCTTTGTCCTTGCAGAACTCCAGAAATTGCTTGTTCACAAATTCCATCCCGTTGTGAGTTCGAAGCCTCTTGATCTGTCTGCCGGTTTACGTCTCAATCAACTTCAACCATTCCTTGAATGTCTCGAATACCTCAGATTTCTCTTTCAAGAAATATATCCAGACATAACGGGAATAATCATTGATGAAGGTCAAAAAATATTTTTTATCTCCCATCGAAGCATGCGGAGATGGCTCCCATAAATCTGAGTGAATGTAGTCGAGTGTTCTCTTCGTTCTGTGCATCGTACCTCCAAACGACACTCTCTTCTTCTTTCGGAGAACACAACCCTCGCAGAACCTGAGCTTCTGTGTCTTCAATCCTTCAAGCAAGCCTGCTGAACTCAGAACATCCATCCCCCGATTGACCATATGTCCAAACCGCATATGCCACAACTTCATCTCAGAACTAGTCTCACCATCACGAACGGACAATGAATTTATAATAGTTGTAACTCCATCCTACTTCGCGCCAACCAAATAGTACAATCCAGCACGAAGTCGAGCCTTCATAGTCACCAAGCGGTTCTCCTTGACCTCCATGTCCCCATCCTGAGAATGATAGGAACATCCTTCACGATCAAGGAAACCCAAAGAGATAAGATTCCGTCTCACAGCTGGAACATATCGAACATCTTTCAATGTTCGCACAACACCATCCCACATCCGTATACGAACATCTCCCACACCAAAAATCTTACAAGCAATATTATTGCCCATAAGAACTACGCCATCATCGGACTCAGCAAATGTGACGGACCACTCCCGATGCGGACAAATATGAAAGGTGCAACCGGAATTCATCACCCACTCTAAAGATGTTATCATGGACTCCACGGCAGAAGTAAGAACTGTCGAGACTGCCTGGGTCTCGATAATACCAGCGACTGGGATTTCCTCCTTCTTTTGTTTGTTCTTCAGTTTAGGACATTCGTTCCTCTAATGTCCCTTCTGATGACAATAGTGACAAGAGTCGGATTTTTTCTAGCTTTTACTCTTCGATCGGCCTCTGAACTTATCTTGTTATCTTCAATCCTGTCTCCCTCTGATGAATAGCGCATCATTAGAGCTTGAGGGCCTGAACGATTCCGAGAGCTAGTGTCTCAGCTGGCTACTGATCAAAAGACGTTTTAACGTCTTCCAGTGACAAAGAATCCCTAGTATGAATCATAATAGTCACAAAGGCCGCATAACTGCTAGGGAGAGAATACAATAGAATGACCGCCGCTTCTTCATCGTCGATGGTGACTCTAACATTTTTCAGGCCAACAAGGATAGTCTGAAACTCGGTCAAGTGCTTTTCTAGTGAGGTAGTGGATTCTTTCATTTTGAAAGAATGGAGACGCTGTTTCATGTACAAACGAGAAGTAACAGATTTGCTCATGTATAAGCTCGACAGCTTATCCCAAAAAGGCTTGGCAGATTTTTCCGAAAGACACAGCTGTAAAGCCGTACGTGTCTTTTTATCTATCTTTATCTTATCTTCGTCTTTCATTTCTGTCGGTAATTTATCAACCCCTTCCAGAACCTTCTCGATTCCTTCTTGGGTTAATAGCGCAACGACTTTGACTCTCCAAAGTTCGAAATTGTTTGTGCCATCGAATTTTTCCACATCATATTTCATAGGCGCCATCGCACTGAAATTTTTTTCTCCCCGAAATACTGTTCACGCCGGAAACACTGTTCCTGCCGGAGTGCTGTTCGTCGGAACATTGTGTAAACAGTGCTATGTCCGTACACTGTTCAGTATTGTTTGAGCACTGTTCCAGCACTGTTCATCCAAGGGGAAATTAATTTTTGTGAAAAAAATACATGAAAACTGACCCGTAAAAAGTATAACTTAAATTCTAAACTTAACAACGTTCGTTCCTAAGTCTACGTGGGCGAATCCGGTGTAGAAAATAAGGATTGAAACGTTCCAAACTCTGATACCAGTTTGTTACGAACAGGCCTGTTAATTATACACACAAACAATAATAAGTACGTAAAAATAAATTGAGACAAAAATTTTTACGTGGAAACCCCTTACGGAAAAAACCGCGAACGGTCGCCGATGACAAAGAATCCACTAACCAAATGAGAAAAAAATAAAAGGAGCAATATGAGTACCAAAAATTCGTAATAAGGAATTAAACACTCTCACTCTAGTGTGTTTAAGGTGTTTAAGGTATTTAACATACCAAAAAAAAAATCTTCCTCTTCTTCCTTATCTCTTTTCTCTACCTCTTCTTCACTGATCTCTCCTTTGCTTCTCTTCTCTACTTTTTTTTTTTCTGCTGCACAACTCCACATCCACTGCTACTCTTATCCTCTCAGCTCAGCTCCTTCTTATACAAGCAACAACTCGGACGTAAAACGAAGAAAATACGGAAGTCATACGTGGAAAAAGACCACACGAAAAAGAATGCGGACATGTTCAAAACGCGCAAAGGCCATACGCGGAAGAATTTGAGGCACTTCATTATCAACAGTGCTCACAAGCTTGAATAAAATTTAAACATGTACTGGTATAGAGTTAAACCAGTATATCTTCAATACACACTACAGTAATCCTTTTTCTAGAAAGCAAAACACGCCAACTGGAATGGAATAAATCCTACTATCCGTACAGCGACAACCCACTATAGATCTCCATATTGAGATACATAGCCAAGTTACTACCATACAAGAACTTTAACATAAGAACATTAGTCTAAGCTTCGCCGTGATCAACAGTGTCTTCGACTCTTTGCATCCGATACTTACCCGACGACTTAAACCTCAGTGTCTTCGTTGCTCTCATTGAACTCTCATCTAGAGAACTTGTCTTAGTCCTGTATCGGCTTCCACTAGCTTGAGCCACCTCCGCCATTGTTCATTAAGCGTCTTCAATCCTCGTCTATGAATACTGATCGCATTGACATAACCAAATGATTGAGACTTGGTATACCAGAATCTGATAACAAAAGCATGCACAAACCACTAGTTTTAGGTAGTGATAGTGATATCCCGAGCGAATTTGATGTGTCGAGCAATTTGGCGGATACATATCCAACTTTTCTCAAGGTTATATCATTTTCAGCTAGGTTGATAGCCGATTTAGCATAAGCCAATCCTGTAGGGTAGTGATGCCCGCCATGCTCCTCGCAACAATAAGGAGCTTTTCGCCTACTGCGCTGTACGCCCTAAAAGGCTCAAGGGTGTTTATTCATCAACACAACCAACGGTAAAAGGCAAGCAACAGAAACTAGTCCTCCTAAAAAGAGTAGCTACTATCTATATAGCAGGCTGGCAGCGTCGGACGGCGGTTAATACTAGATGCATAGGACAATCTACAAAAGGATGATTACTATAAAGTACACCGCTGCAGCCAACTGATAGTTATCGCCTTCCTAAACTCATGCATTCCGAGTACCGGATACAGCAAAGACTAAACAGAGGTTAAATACAACTAAAGAACTCATTAACATCACAACTGCTGATCTACGACAGTTAACTTCCTTCCGATATTTCCAGCGAGGTTGCTAGCACATGCCAGGCGAAATTCCATAAAATGAAAAAGAAAGCGCCTATAACAACCATTTATGCATTTGTAGACACCTTTGAATACTGTATATTAATAGCATCGTCTTTTACGGATCGAAAACCTCATTGTATGCTCTGCTAAAAGGAGTGGCATTGTGACAACAGTTCCAGCCTAACATTCTCATAAATGAGAAGAAATGGATAAGCTTTAGCCATGTTACCCGGAAGAAATGATCCTTGAAGATCTTATAGAGGAGCTTGCCATTGAAGGACCAACTGTTGAATCCGTTCTTCATTGGTGCAACTGAGGTCACTGAGGAAGCAACATACCTAGAACATATGTGATTCTGGAGGAGGTATACAAGCAAGAGGAGCCAGATCGATTTCAAAAAATAAGAGAATGCAAGCTTTTAAACATTACAGGATCAGCACACTTGTCGACAGATCAATCAAATCGGTAGTATATGTTAAGTATAATAATTTACCTCACTGCAGGATTCCATTCAATATCCGGCCATAAGGTGCTCGGCACTATCGTTTTTAAGCAAATAAACATTGTAAATTTCAAGCTGCTAGTTCAAGCCCTTGATTCCAGCTAGTAAGTATAATATTGTGAGCGGTAACCAGTAAAGTGCATTTGCCTGCTTTTTTCCAAGACCTGTGAGATTTGAAACACGGCCAGTGCTCTGACAGATCCGCATGAAGTAGAAGCTAGTATCATGCCGCAGATTGATTATCCCCAAGGAGATAACTGCAAACAGGCAAACACATTATTCTGTCATTCGCATATAATCAAGCTCAAAACCTCAATTGGAATGCCACATCCTTGATGCAGAAATGCTCAAACTCAGGGTGAGTGCTTTTCTTTGTTTCGGAATAGAAGTCAATTATACCAGCAAACTAGACAACAGATTCTTCTGCCTCAATCACTCGCTAGAAATTTGGACAAGCCTCGCCGACAAAGAGCATAGCACTGTCGAAACAATGCAAGGCTAAAGTAACCTTTATCGGTTCAGTTTTACAATCTCAACAATGACCAAATTAAACTAAAACTAATTCCCAAAACTATGACTCCATCAAGGCATCCATCCTTTATGGATTTCATTTCACAGCATGCTTTCAGTATTGTCTTTCACTTTCAGTTTTACAGTCTATACCGTATCAGTAACATGATTTCATTTTAAAGCATATTTTCAGAACCAGTCACCCGAGGCACTCGTTAGCAGTGCAACACCAAGCCTATAACCATAAAAGCAATTCGGTATTCTGGTTTCTGTGCAACACTAATCAATATTCAAAATTGATGATACCGGTTGAGCAAATCAGTCATCATATTTGAAATTACGCCCAAAATCATACCGCAGAAACATAGGGGGCTATTAATTCTGACCCAAAAAAAACAGCACATAAGAAGACAGGAACTGTCATATTCCTGCCTCATACCATATTTTAATGGTAAATGAAACATCGTATATTACTGTTAACGTTTGCCTAAGATGACTAGGTGATGGCAACTAGCGTAACACTAGAAGGCACCTAAATCAACCCTATGCTTGCCCTTTTAATACGCTGCAAGCAAAAATATCTTAATGATAACAAAGTTTCAAAGGACATCTCATTCATAATGAATAGGGACCAACCTGAGGAGTAGCATACTCGATGAAGCGGTAATCAAGAGTCTTCCTACCTTCGGCATCAACAGGCTTCCACATTCCCGAGCCGCCCACAAAAACGTTCAATAACAGTAACGGGGACTATATTTTCTTCGCATCTTTCAACTTCATCATCGTTGTCCTGATTTCAAATCAACAGAAATCCATTCTAATCAGAACCATAAAACTCTACACTTTGCAAGTTGAAAAATGTGTAACCAATGTTTCAAAAAAAACACTACCTAAATAATGCCTCACGCTAGAAGGTCACAAGACGCCTTAAGAGATGTCTGATCGCCTAGTAGTCTATGGCAGCTGCATCAGTTGTGGGATTATCATGCCTTTTACTAACCAACTTTCGATCTCTCGAATGAACATGTTCCCATGACAAATTGTTGGCATCTTCGTCACTTCATCTCAACCCTTTTCTAGTTTGGAGAAATGCGCATAAGATATGTTAAAAAAAAAAAAAGTTATTCCGGGGAGTAACCCTTTGGTCAACCGAAGAGGCATTTTAGACGAGATCTGAAGGCCTAGCCGGAAACCCCACATTGACAGCTGAACACCCACCGGGATTTAATCCTTTGATCTTTTTATTGAAGATGTGGACAGTTATCAAGTGAGATGGGGTGAACCTCACATACAAGATATGTTTTTTTAACCACCAACTACTAACCTAAAACTTAGGACAATATCATCCCCACCTCTCATAGTCATCCTGGCTACAAATTTGACAACATATAACAAGGTCTACGTCATATGGACAACGACAACCAGCCACCTCAGTTCTTAGAAGTCGACTTTCATCTATGGATCAAACGATTGTATAAAAATATCATAGTCATAGGTTCAATTCAGGACTGAAACGGTTTCATCGCTATAAGCGTGGGTCGACAGAACTCGCAGTCTCGATATTTCTCTGCCTGATTGAATTGAATCAAAAGATTAACGCCGAATAACGATAGATTGCTGGAGAAAAGGGGAAATTTGAAGAGGCTACCCTGACCTCATGGTGCGGAGTGGTTACCGCCGGAGGTGGAGGCGGCGCCCGGTAGCAGGCTTCTGCGCTCGTCTGCACGGATCAAGGCAGGAGAACAGATTATTATGAAACGATTGCTTCCGGCCAAAATATACACGTTCAATTCAAACTATTGCTTCGATTATGAAACGAATTACGACAATTAGTTTTAAAATATGAATTGTGGATTATTATGATAGTACAATCTAACGAGTGAGGTAATGAATCCTATTGTGTCATACAACTTATAAATGCGAGTTGTTACCCGCTGTCACAAATCACTTAATTATAATTAGAATATTGATTCGTGTATTACACAAGATATATAAAGATAATATAAATAAATAATATTAAACTTATTTATATAAGTTACTGTATATTTAATGTTATATTTTTTTTATTCATTTTATGTTTTTGATAAATTGATTTAAGTATTATGATTTACATGCATTGTTTATATTAACACTCAATCTCAAATATTAGATTGAATTTTGAAAAAAAAAATCAAAAAATCTAGCATAAAACTCGGCTCATAGAATAAAGTGGAGTATTCGTACTTGTGCATTAATATTTAAGAATCAATAAAATCTTACCTCGGTAGATAAGATTATGTATAATTCTATAATCATTTTTATTTTATTTTTTTGATATATTCTATCATATTGAGAAAAGTTATTGTTTTATTATACTAAATGACGTTTCATATATAAAATTGTTAGGATTTTTCATAATTATTTATTTGTGAAAGATTTTGTATATATCTTAATTTATATATTTTTATGGGTGAATTCACAAAAATTATAAAAAAGAAGAAAAAAATTCTCATT
Source organism: Drosera spatulata (assembly GCA_035668315.1). Taxonomy (NCBI): domain Eukaryota; kingdom Viridiplantae; phylum Streptophyta; class Magnoliopsida; order Caryophyllales; family Droseraceae; genus Drosera; species Drosera spatulata. The sequence continues at coordinate 8,138 of JAOVYX010014444.1, forward strand.
CGATACAATATGAAAAAATAATTCTCATAAGATATACACTTTCAAATTTTCACACCACCAACACTGCACTCCTCTCTCTCCGCGCCTCCTTTGCTCTCTCTCTCCTCTCCACACCTCTATCTCATCCTACCTGAATTCCCAAAAATCAATGATCAACACCTAGTCGACGTCTTTGATCGAATCAAGTGAGAGGTAATTGTATCAAGTTTCATTTATGGACGCGGATCATCTTCTTGGAACATATTAAGATCCCCGAGTGCAAAATTATCATCACAATCATTCTTACAACCCTTAATGTTAGCAATAAGGATGAGAAAATAGAGCAACTCGAAGACGCCTACAATATATTCGATGAAATGCCACAACGAAACAGGACACCAATTCAAACGAAAATAGGACGCCATGTCATGAAACAACATGACAGAAGTCAAGGATAAAAGAAAAATACGTTATGATTTTTTTACATGATAAAAAAACTCAGACGCACCGTTTACATAACACAGGCGCACTATTTCATTCAAACAATGCGTCAGTAATAACAAACAGTGCGCCTGTTTTTTTTTAGAAAAAAAACAAACACTGACACACTATTTTGAAACAATGCGTCAGAATGAAGCAAAACAATGCGTCACTTCAAATCCAAAACCCAAAACGAAAAACCACAAAAAATCAACAAAAATAAAAATTTATAAAATGCTATCCAAAAAATTAAAAACATTATTATATAGTATCCAATATGATTTTATTTTATTTTTTAATTAAAAAAAACAAGAACTAAACATTGATGCACTGTTTCAAAGCAAAACAGTGGATCAATTTAAATCCAACGAACCCACAAAAAATGAACAAAAACAAAATCACATCATATATTTCAAATTTTGGGACACTGTAAACCAAAAATCAAAACCCAACAAATCCAAATCAAGCATCTGGACAAACTGCTCGAACATCTCCATATCACGATCTATCAAAATCATATCGTGAGTTTTCTCATATTCAATTAAGTTCTTTTTTTTTTCTTTTTTGTTTGGATTCGATATCCGAGATGCGGATGAGATTTTGGATTCTGAATCGGTGGTGATGGTGAGATATAGAGATCCAATAAGACTGGGGAGGGAGATCAGAGTTATATGAAATGAAAAATATTTTATCGGATTGTATGAATTAGATATTATTTTGTAAAATACATATCCCAGAGGAATTTTCTGTATTTTTATTTGATCCAAATATTTTATGTTAAATTTGAGATATTAAAATTTATATTTAGTCTAGATAAGTTAAAGACCTAACAATTTATTAAAAAAATAGAATCATGGTTATTAGATTTATATATGATTTTTATTTTTTTAATTGAGAATTTTATGGGATTAATTCGAATTTTTTAGTGTTTACTATTTCTTAATACAGTTTAAAGTTTTTTCAAATTTTTTTCTTTAATGTTTTGTGATGTAATACAATACCCCTGTTGTAGCAAAAGGTATAGCAAAGGATCCATGCCCAAGTGACAAGTATTATTCCTCTTTTTCAACAAAACCAATACAACGAGCATTATAAATGAATGAGAATTATTTATTAGTCATTAAAATATAAAATTTTTATTAATTGATTATATTATTTTATTTTATTTATCAACTAATCATGTATCAAAAATAAAGGATTTCAATTAGTCATCCCGATACGAGATTTCATGTAAATGTTGAATTTGTGTGGATTTTGATAAAGAAAGAGTATTTTTTTAATGATAGTAAGGTTTATCGTAACAAGAAAGGAGTTTGTAGAGTTACTGTAATGATTGATTTTTTTATATTAACAATTTTCCTTAAAAAACATAATATTTATTTTAAAATGATCCAAAAAAATAAATATTATATCTATTATGGGATAAAGAGAATACAATCTTATTGAGATAAAAAGAATAATATTGAGCTTCATTACTAGTAAACACATGAAAAGTTGAAAAGTAAGTTAAGTCAATGAAATGAGCCAAAATATTATGATAATCATATTTTGTTTATAATTGGCTCATTTTTCTATATCAATAGTAAGGATCGAAAGTTTTCATTCACAAAGATTTTCATCCTATTATGCGAGTGTTGAATTTGTACGGATTTTGATGAAAAAATAACATTTTTTGAATTGTAGAAGAGTTTATTATACATCCAATTGAAAATTGACTTCAAGATTGTCCAATTTCATATTTTCAAGACTCAATTGATAATTCTGGAGTTCACTAAAAATAAAAAGCGATTCTTTTATATTTGAAATCAATTCTTCATTTGATTCCGGTTCTTGAGTTCTTTTTGCTTCGTTATTATAAAAATATCCATCGTAAATATCTGTGTATCTATCAATCATTTATTTTTGTATTTGTAATTTAAGAAAGACTTGTGGATTAATGATACATAAACATATATCTTTGTATTTTTTTTTTTTCGAAATAAATTCTTAATGATGGATAAATATATATCTATGTTCACCTATGAGAGAAGATAGTGGATGTATTATATTATATAAGATTAATTTAATTTTTTTATTTAAAAATTAAAAAAAATATTTTATTAATTTTAAGACGATTACTTTTAATTTGGATAGGGGAGAATAGTATAGCACACAAAGCACCCAACCTTTCTATCGCCGTCGCCCTCCACCGCGGCAAACCCCGCAAATCTCCTCCATCTCCGGCGACTCCTCTAATCTCCGGCAACCCCTCCATCTCCTCCTCCTCGACGATGTTCACGATCCAAATCCATTCGGTCGACGACGAGCACCTCCTAACCCTCTCCTCCACCTCCTCCTCTACCCTTTCATCATCCTTCCAAAACCCTAATCTCACCGAACGCCGCGGCGTCATCCACCTCTTCCGCCCAATCTCCCGCGGCACTATCCCCGCACTGAATTTCACTTTCGGTACCACGGCGAGGTCGACGGTTCTGTTCATTGTCGCTGTGCCGAATTATTTCTCGACGGAGGAGTTGACTAGGTGGTTTGGGAACCGGGGGGATGATGTGGTCGGGATGGTGATCGTTAGGTGAGAAATTAAGAAGATGGATTATGATACATAATGGGCATTCTACTAACGGTTTCGATTATTGGTAGAGTTCGTTCATATTAGAGACTTTTAAGATTAGTACATAATTGGACCTCTTATCATCGTTTGGATTTTTGGTGGAACTGGTTCCTCAACGTAGACGAGTATGGCGTTGTGATCGCGACTTTGAATCCTACTGACTCAATTTGTGTTAACGCTTGATATGTGGTGTTTGTTTGGCACTGGGTGTATATGGTCATAATATGAGGGAGTGTTAAGCTACGTAATCATAATGTGTCTCTTTATAGTTGTTTTGAATTGTTGATAGAATTGGTTACTCGACAAGAAATTGGGGGATTTGGGGATTTATGGGTTTGTTGAGATGATGGTGATTGAGTGTTTTGATTGATTGGTGGTGAATGCAGGAATGACGGGATGGAGGATAGGTATAGTGTGTTGATCAGGATGGCTAATCAGGTTTCTGCTGATGCTTTTTATTCTAGCTTCAATGGGAAGCAGTTCTCGCCTTCTGAGGTTAGTGGATTTTTTGCTTCGTTCTTGGGCATTCTTTTCGTTAGTTCGGGGATTATTGGTGCAATCTACTCAATCTGCCCCAGTGATTATACTTAGTGCTAGGGCTTATGTTTAAAGCGGGGCATGAGAGAGGAAATGATACTAGATCTTATCTGGCAGAACGAGAGGCTTTTTTGTTGAGAATTGTAGTCATGATCATGATAGCTTTGAGATGAGCATACAAGTTTTTTTAGTTTTTTTTTTTCCCTTCGTCCTCAGAAATTGCAATGATAATATGATGCGTTTTTAATGTGATATCAACTATCAAGACTCTAAATTGGTGATCAGTTTCTGGATAATGTGTTTTTTAGCAAGAGTGTCTGATTGGCGGGTCAAAAATAAATCGTAATCCTGTCTTTGCATTGCGGGAATGAATCCATGCACATCTTTTAAACACTCGTGAGGACTTGGCATTATGTGCGGCATATTACAGTTAGTTAAGCTGCTGAAATGAGAAGAACTCCTTGTTAACGCATACTATCTCAAGTCTGAGACTGGTCTAACTGTATCCTTTTTGTTTTTTGATTCGGGTCAGGTTGAATTATGTCACATTCTCTTTGTGCTTTCAGTAGACTACACTGAGCTTGATCATGTCGCTAGTACTCCTCCAGCTGGGTATTGTGAACTTCCAACGTGCCCAGTTTGTCTTGGTATGTCACTTGCTGGTTATCAATATCGATGAAGTTGCACTTGTAATATTTTGGTAAGTTTTAATTGGTTTACTGGTTTGGTGTTTGAATTTTAGAGAGATTGGATCAAGATACGAGCGGGATTCAACGTACTCTATGTGATCATTCTTTTCAGTGTTCATGTGCTTCAAAGTGGACCTATTTGTCTTGTCAGGTGAATGAATTTTCCTCTAGTTCTAGGAGTATTATTATTTTCATCCAACGACACTTACGTGTTAAAAATTTCATTATATCAGGTATGCCGGCTCTACCAGCAGCAGGATAATAAACCCACCTGCTCTGTTTGCGATACATCAGAGAATCTTTGGATCTGTGTGATATGTGGCTTTGTTGGATGTGGAAGGTACAAATACAATCAAGCGGTTTCTGACTTTCTGATAATATGTTGAAGCTGTACACAATTTATGTTAATCATGGTATTTGTTATCAAAACTTCATTATACGGCATATTGGTCCTTCGATGTTTTTAGGTATAAGGAGGGGCATACTATCAGACATTGGAAAGATACACAGCATTGCTATTCTCTTGATTTGGAAACTCAAAGGGTTTGGGATTATGTTGGCGACACTTACGTCCACAGACTAAACCCTTCAAGATCTGAACCCAAGTCTGCGACGAATGACTCTGGCGGAGTGTCTGCAGATGGTGGGGTGGCGACTTCTGATGGCAATGAGGATTCCGATATTAATGAGGCTTTGTTTAGAAGCAAGCTTGAAGCGGTATGTCTCGATATTCCATCATGTGATGATGAATAAAACTATAGCTAAAATGAACGATTAGAAGTCTCCTGTTGTTAAGAGGTGACACATCTGCACGTACTGGCGTAGTTGTTTACTCGCATGAATATTTGCCTCCTTTCTGGCAAGATTTTGTACTTGTTGAGGTTATCTTGATCATTTTCGCTCATCTTAACATGTGAAATGGCCAAGCTAATATACAATTATACTTTTGCCACAGACTATGGATGAGTACAACCGTCTTCTTGCCTCCCAGCTGGAGAATCAACGACAAGTGAGTAGTTATTTTCTGGCTCGAGGACTTCTCTTCCGACAAAGGTGGAACAGAGAGTGTATCATTTTTTATGGCTGATTAAAACATTCGCTGAGTTGGAGCTGACCACATTTCACTCTTGCTTCATGTTTTCTTTTCTATTCTTCCAGCTCTATGAATCTCTGCTTGCAGAAACCAGAAGTAAAAAGGAAAATGTTATAGCGGAGGCGGTTAACAAGGCATTGCCCCTCAAGCTAGAAGAGGCACAATCCAAACTAGAGAAATGCCTGGAGGAAAAGAATGTTGTTGCTAATGTATTCACTCGCTATCTCTTTAGTCGATCGTGAATTCAGAAATATGGAATGTTTTGTCGTGGTTGTGTTCTTGGAGGTTTTATTTACCTGTCAAATCTTTTGTTTCTAACCAGCTAAATCAGAGTCTTTCTGAGAGCCAAGAAGAATATGAGAGGAAGTATAAGGAAGTTTTGGAAAGGTTAGTTCTTTGTCTACCTTAATTGTGGAGAGTGCGAGTCAGTCTAGTAGAGCTACCTGAGTTTGATAAAGTCTGCCCTTGGTTATGATTATTTTCCTCTTTCAGGTTGATATCATCCGTAAAATCAAGAGACGAGAAAATTGTGGATCTACAAGAGCAGGTTTGTTCCCTTTAATTGTTCCATCTGACGGTTTGTTTCGATTTGGCCTTGAATCCTGAGCCATGTACCATCCATCCATCATGAGGATGCTGCCTGTTTCATGTGCAGATTAGAGATTTGCGCATCTATGTTACGGCTCAGAAGACGATGAATACGAATGAATTGAAGGATGCCAAAGGAGGTTCACTGTTGCCTGTGCCGGCACAGCAACCATCTTCAAGTCATCACAAGAGGGGCTCAAAGTCAGGTCGGAGACGAAACTAGATAGTCATTGCCCAAAGTCCCTGAACTTACGATGTTCTCTAGCTTTTCTTTGGGCTAGCTTCTTTGTAAATGAGAAATTTTGTAAAATAGTAGGTTTTTCTGGTGTTGTGCATTGATCCAGAATCAAACACTATATGTAACAGAAACTTGTCGAACAGTTTTCCTCTGAATCTGGAGGCTTTGTGCAAAGAGCCATCTCAGTGCAGTCAATATCTAGATTTGTCGTCTAGGCCGCCTTTGATTATCGTCTCTTCATGGCAATCATCTGTCATGACAAATGCGTGTATTTGTGATTAAATACTTCATCAGTTATTGGCTAAATCATAAGATGCAAGGCCTCTTTGATCCCAAAGGTACTGATGTTTTGCACATTGAGGATAAAATTGCCAAACCTGAAGACGGTTATGACAAAATACATCATCACAGTACATATCCAGTGACGGTAGTTCTAGTTTTTACAACTCAGGCGCAACAACATACAGAAACAGGCATACAACCCTAAGCTGGAGAATTTTAATGAAGAAATCAGTTAGTCATCATCAAACATCTTCTGCTGTCAGAGAGATAATTTACAGAGGGATGAGAACCAAAACAACCTCTTAGAAGGTCCCATTTCTATGCTAATTTGGAAATTCGGGCACCCTAATCATGCTCGTAGAACCATGTGTGGCATCGATCATGCCCATCGACTCCAGGTTTGTTGCGAGAGAAGAAAATTTTGGAGGTTAATCCAGGAGAAGCATCCAGCAGAAGCGGAAAATGCCATGTTATACTAGCAAGGAACAGAGAAATGGAATCATCTTTGAGGTTGATCTGCACCTGCTGCTACAGATGAAGCACTGGTTCCAGCGCCGTTTTCAGCCGCAGGAGCAGTCCCCCATTGCCCTTCGGATTCCAGTGGCTCCAGGACACACACTCCACCGTCCGTGAGCCCTAATGCAAACTGAGTTGGCTCTGATGGGTGAGCAGCAATGACGAGCGGGTACACTCTCATACTGTCACAAGAAGAACGAATTAGGCGAGGGAGGGGAAATATGTGCAGCTATGAAAATTAATGCAATGCGGGTAATAAGAAGTGTACCTCGGACTAGGTGACAAATAAGCCGCAGGATTGATCCTACACCGCAGTCTGAGATTCGAAGCTGTAAGAACGCTCACGCTTCCATCTTCAAAGCTAACATATATCGACTGACTGTCACAAGAGTAAGTCGCATGTGTGATTGGGCCCCTTTCTTGTGGAACCCACTGTTTCAGGCACTCGAGTTTAGGTGCCTCGTATATGGCAATCTGTGTTTCATGAACTGCAAGTAGATGTATCTGGTCTTGATGAAATTGAACACGTGTATCAGCAAGAGGGTTTACAGCACGGCCACTTGGAATTTGCAAATATTTACACGATAATTTCTCCCATCCCTCCATGCTCCAGACACAAAGCTGCAAGAGCAAGGCAAATCATATATCTAAGGATGCTAAGGTCTTATATCTGAAAGCAGAGAATAACCGAGGAGGGTTACCTGAGAATCAGCGCCTGATGATACAAGCACATTTAGAACATTAGAGAACGCAAGGCCGGTAATTCTTTTTTGGTGCCCTTTAAGCTTAGTTTTGACCTGTAACATGTAAGAAGAGTACATCTAAATGCCGCAATATTCATTGCCATATCAGACAGAACGAGCCAATTATTTCAATAAGTTACCTCGTCCACGCGGACATTATATATTTGGATAGAGGAGTCTTCCATGCCAATAGCGATTATATTATTGTCCTGAGGATGAAATGCCAAAAACGTTGCCGCTGGTGGTGGGGCCATGAATGTTGTCATCGTCTGCATATGAGAAATAAAAAGGACAATTAACTTCAAGCAGAAGCTCAGAGGTTCATGTCCTAATGATGATTCTGAGACAACAAAAATTCTTATACCAAGGAAACAAAAAACCGCATTAAAAAGCCACCCGATGATAAGCAATGGCCTTGGCCGCTGTGGATAATGGCATCAAGAAGAAGAAACAAGCATTACATTGGCAGCATTGCCTACAGACAGTTGCCTCGTAGGATTGTAGAGAAAGCTTTCATGGTTCAACGGTACTATTGCAGAATATAAAATATCAAAGTTGAATGATGCATCAAACAAAAAGTCGGGATGGATAATGTTACCTTAAATGTCATCATATTAAACAAGGAGATTTTCCCTCCTGAGGCCGACATAACATAAGAATCGTTCTTCGAAAGAGCAAAGCACGACACAGCATCTTCTGGGTTTGTATCACTTAAATCATTTGTCATCAATATCCCACTCGAGGGTTGCCATAGTTGAGGTGTAACACTTGCAGTCGCCTATTAAGTGCAGAACCAAACGTCATACGACCCAAATTTATAGAACACCGTAAAAGCCATTTAATCAAAGGAATTGGATATGGCCAGCTAAGAAAACATTAGTACCTTGCCGGTCAAGTTCCGGTCATTTCTTTGCCATTTCCACAGCTTGTGCACTGCATTTGATGCCAATGCTAATATGGCAAGTCCAGAGTTGGTGTAGATCAACCTTGAAACCTGAATATTGCAACACTAAAAAGTAAGCCAAATCGTGCATACCATTTCACATCTAGATACATAACAGGTGGAAGCATATCACATACGTATGCAGTAAGAATTGATTTTCTCGGAGGCAAATGCATTAAGGTTGTTCGGAAAAGAAGGAAAAAGCAAGTTTCTACCCTCATTGCCGAAATACTATCAGGAAGCCTCAATGAGTGGCACTGTGATGCTTCAGTTATTTCAGCCAGCTTCCAGACCTTTGACTTGTCCATCGACTCGTCAACTCTTGGTTTCACATCTACCAAGCTTCTGTTGTCAGCACTCTGCAAGTTCTCCGAAAACAGAAGAACACTGGTTAGCTGGACCATACAACAACCTCATCCATATACTAATATTACAGCTAAAGTTCAGATTGGCATAACGTCCATGCTGCGGTGAAGGAGAGAGCTAAGTAGTGCAACTTGCTAGTCTAATTTATTACCCACATTGTTCTAACAAGGTTTTTGTTTTTTGTTTTTTTTTTTTGGGTGAAAAGAACAAGGAAGAAATTTGTTCTTAAGAGAAGGTTATACTCCTATTTCACATCACTACGGCTTACCATCCCCACCATAGGGGGCACAGGAGTTGTTCGATCCCCAATGTTTGCTCCTAAGGCTGCATTTCCTGGAGGGAATGCACCCATTGAGGGAGCCTGCACAGGAAAAATGGTTAGGAGCTTATTGGCAAAAAAGAGCCATCGTAAACAAGCAGAGCCTGCCAAGCCAATTAATATACTCACCTTTACGATAGCAGCTGGAGCAACCCTGGAAGCATCAAAAGGACGATTCTCGGCACTTCTTAGTTGCCTGACTCCATCAGCATTGGCAAGGATTTTGACACCATTTTCATTTGTAGATACCGCCAACAGAGTCCCATCCTTATTAAATCTAATACAAGGGGAAGCCTGGAAATGTAACAAGGCATAGTTCATAAATTACTATATATATGGATGCGTAGAATAGATTGGAAGATATGATACTTTGCAAAAATGTTGGAATATTAAGCTCTAATATTATGCATGTAAAATGCAAGCAACGCACTTGTTCACAAATTACTATATATATGGATGGTTTTAGTTGACAATTAAAAATCAGCGAAGGAACTTTAAAAAAAAGAAAAAGAAAAGCAAAGGCTCGTAATTACCGGTAGAGATCCATCTGCATCAATGGTTGTCAAAATGTTGACACTGTCCATGTCCCAGAATTTCACCATAAACTCATCCCCAGCAGCCAGGAACCTGTTTCTAGTTGTGTCAAATTGCACAACACCCACAGACCGCTTTCCTAGGCCATGATACGTGCGCCTAACAGCTCCTTCGCTTTCATTCCACTCAACCAAAAATGACTCCCCTTCTTTATTAGTCCCACACGAGAACAACCTAGAAGCCATAAAGAAAGAACCTTAGAAAAAACACTAAGAAATATATATTTAACCAGAGTATTAACTAGTTGCTAATGACAAATGAAAATTTATAGATGGCGACTACAAATTTATACTAAAAGGGAGGGCAAAAGGATCCTATACCTTGACCCATCTGCACTGTAAGCCATGGTGGTTGAAGAATGACCAGGCGCATCATAGTCTACCCTTGAACCCATGTTGTCGTAAAGCCATGCTTTTATTTTTCCATCAGTTGCAGTTGAAAAAATGAACTGGAAGCAATTAGACATGTGAGAACATAAATTGATAAGCTAATTATGGTTAACAGCTTCTAAAAAGTATCATACCAAGGATGCATCTTGTAGAACACCAAAAAACAGGATGGACTTAATTTCCTTCCGTAATCATTGTGATCTTGGATTTTCGAAGCAACCAATTCAAAAACACAAAAGAGGGTACTGATTTTCGGGTTTGCCAAAACCAAGAGATGGAACCCATCTGAGACACAGGGATCGATATTTTCTCCATAATATAAGATGGACCTATTTTCCTTCTGTAATCATTCTGAACTTGGAACTTCAAAGCAACCAATTTAAAAACACAAAAGAGGGTACTGATTTTTGGGTTTGCAAAAACCAAGAGATGGAACCCTTCCAAGAAAGAGACCGAGACACAAAGATCGATATTTTCTTCATTATATAAGAGAATTCTTATGTGACAAATTTTGGAATTACCTGAATGGTTTCCTTGTGATGTGGACATACAGAATATACAGGTGCTTCATGACCCTCAAAAGCATACAGTTTTCCCCCAGTAACGGCATCCCAAACCTGGGTAGACAAAGGCATAAATTAGATCTCACACATAACTAACACAGCATTCAAGGAATATTAGTATATTACAATGTTCGGACCTTGATAAGTCTATCCTCCCCACAAGTAACAACACAGAGTTTGCTAGGGAAAGAGAATGCCAGATCATTGACACTACCAACATGAGCCTCAATCTGCATCACCAACAAATAAAATATCACCAATGAATCATCATCTGAACAAACATTGTAAACAAAAAGATGAGCTTGAGGCAAACCTCAAGGTGGTTTCTCAGATCATTGGCTGCGAAGGAGTATATGTGCACTATGTACTTTGAGTATGCAACCCCTGTATTACATAAACAGGTCCTCATCAATAAATAGAAAGGCAAACAACCCACGGCAATCATCAGAATGCTCAACTGCTATGTTCGGAAATCTAGATATGACAGTAAAATTTCATAGAAGATGCAATTTCTCACCAAAAAGGCTGCCATCTGGACTCCACATGACACGATTAATGGATGCAGTATAATCGCTTGCTAGAGAGGCCTGCTCAAAGATAGTCAAAGACCAGATTCAGCTTTGAAAGGAAGCTGAAATCATCAAACAAGAAAACAGAAAATATAGAGCTTGAAGCTAAACCTGCATGGGCATCGAACAAGCAGCAAGATCCCACACTTTGAAGTTCCTAAATGTAATCCTCTCACGAGTGACTAGTTCCCATACCAGGATCTCACCCATGTTTGTTCCGACTGAAACATTCAGCATACAAGGAAAAGAATCATATGAGACTTATCCGTTAGAAAAAGGAAAAACGATTATGAAGATTTTGCATCTGGTAACAGGTGTCAAGTACTAGCCTAGAAGCAGATTTTGTTGCAGAGGATGAAAATCTAGGCTCTTGACAGCGGATCCCTGGCTTAAGTTCATGATGACATTCCTTGGCAAGTCATCAGAAGAGTATGAACTTTGGCCATGACTTTGACTGTTGTATGGAACAGGCAGAATATTGACAGGTAATGTACTGACCTGGTAATATTTTGACAAGCAGTTAGATACAGATCAAAACCAGCAAATTACGTTCTACTTATCAATAATTAGTCAGCAGACAGGAAGCATTAGTCATTCTCAAGAAAGGTCATATTGCTTTTTCTTCTTCTTTTTCAAGATGAGGTCATATTGAATTGTTAGGATAAAGATAACTTAATAAAGATGCAGTACAAGAAGAATTTCCAAAAAGGAAAAGGAAAGGAAACTACACAAGTAATGCTGACGAGTTTAAATCCCCTAACTTTCTAGCAAGGTAATTTTTCATCAACGCACTTGCCAAAATCTATCAACAAATCGACACAGAAGTACTCATTAACAAATCGGCATAATATGGTAGGATCCTTGGTTGTTATCAGGTTCTCAGAATTTGAATGTCTTCAGGACCATTAACTTGCTAAAGACTAACATGAGTCAAATGTGAAATGGTGCCTCCCTTATTCTTCTTTGACTTAGACCTATAAACGGAAAAAAGTTGTTCTGTATAAAGGGAGGGAAAACAAAATAATCCAGAACGGGAGTTTCAACATGTGACATGCAAACTTCAGACTCACTGGTGAAAAGACTGTGTATGGGGACAAAGAATACTTACATCATCAGATACACCGAATGGCCTAGTTCTTTTCATCACGAGATCAGAATCAGCTGTTTGATAATCCATAGCAGCGCTGTTGTTTGGAGGAGTTCTAGGACGCTTCAAGAGAGCTGCTGAAATAAAAGCAAATCCACCGTGCATATAGAGAATAAGGAGATAACATGAGACTCAAGATGTAAAACTTGATCCTGTTGTTAAAAAAGCAATATGCAACTCGCAAAGCCACCAATTTCTAGGGACATCAAAAGGACAACGATCAAATGTAACAACGGAGCAATATTCAAAAAATACGAAAACGATATAAAATAATGACAAGTCACAAGACCCGTCTGTGACTTAGAATTTATAACCACAAGGCCTCTTGATGAAATCCAACTTCCAACCAATAAAAAAGTATGTTCCAATAAAAATGCTGGAATAGCTCCATGGGAAGTACCTGCATTGTTAGGACCACCCAACTGACCCAAGCCCATAGGTCCTGCTGAAACTGCAGGATGAGCTACAGGAGATGGATTCGCCATCCACCCAGCAAGAGGTGTAGGAAGGGGAGCTGGACCAGGCTGAAATGGCTACGAATCCACCAAAAGAAGAATGACAAGAATTTAGCATTGAAAGGTCCACAGCTTATACCGGAATAAGATCAAGCAACCTAGTTTTACTTACACCATGAGCTCCTAGGGGAGGAAAGCCCCCAGGCTTGGGGACAGCAGCATTCATCAATGGATTGGTCACAGGAGAAGGTGCTCGTGCACCATTCGGAGGTCCACATGTATGGTCCACAAAAAGCGTCTTTATGTCGGGATTAGGCCTTGGATTCTTGCATAGTTGGTGCTGCCAATTCAAACTGCAAAAGGGAAAGCATAAATGATATACTTTGATTGATTTAAACACCCGGTCGATGAAACATCTTTATATGAGCAATTAGCATAATTACATGAATTAAAAAGTTAAACATAAGCAACAAATGTATACCTTTGATTGATTAGAGTCCTCAGTCTTGAGTTCTTCAAGGCAGGAAACTGAAGCTTATCACGGAACAATGGATTTGCCTCTATCAACTTCTTTAGTTCGGCAAGCATTATTCCCCTGGCAGACTTAGTATCCCCATATTTAGACAGTTGTTCGTTTTCACTGTAAAATAAGTCATAGATTTAAGTTAAAAGATTCATATGGATAGAGAGAAAAAAAAAAAAAACAAAAGCAAACACCAGGTAGATTTCTGTGCAGACCGAAAGTTCTCTAAGGTCAAGAGCTGAGTTATTTCCTTGAAGAGCTCCTCATTGAAAGCTGAGAAAACCTTCAAGTCCTTCACAAGGATCTCAACAGCTTTTGCACGATCCCTCCTACATCCAAAGTCATTAGAAGTCTTTTAGGAACCCGAAGACAATGAGACCAAAAGGGACATCATTTACTAGTATCTCACAGGTGATAGGAGAGTTAGCAGGATAACCACCATTCTATCAAAAATGAAATTATTGACTTGGTATGATGCAGAAGTAAAAAAAAATCAAAAAAAATCAAAAAAAATCATATGCATAGGACCTAGAATGTACCTGTCCAAGGCCTCGAGATACTTCTGCTTTCGGATTTCAAAAAAGATCTTCATTGAGTATCTATTATCATCAACTTTCGTGAAACCAGAGAGATACTTCTCCACCTCATCCCACTCTCCACCAGTCACCAAATCCTCAAAGTACCTCATGTTAAAGTAGAAACCTGACTCTTGCTCCAACCTTTATAAAAAAAAGATTATACATAAAAAGCAGCTGCATTGATACTTGTTCCAATAACCCAAGGAATAAAATCGCCTACTAATGAAGAAAAGAACCAACAACTCAACATAGCATGAATAATCAAGCTATATTAGACACCATGTTCTTCAAACGAAATCCCGAGCCAGCAACTTTACGAATTCAATACCGATAGAGAATGCCGCACCACACCAACTATAAATCGTGAGAGTGTTTTTACAGTTGCAGACTAGCCACATTCATCCGTAGCAAATAATTACCAAATCAGACTTCCAAAAAAGAGCCACTTATAGCATTCCAATTAAAAAACGAAAAAGAATACAAACATGAACGACAAGAGGAATCATTTCCGTGGTTTCGCCCTCTCTCTAACCTTGACAAACAAGGAAACCCCAATACATAAAGTCTCGAACTTTCCTGTTCACAACCTCAAAACTGCTATGGACAAAATACCATATAGACAAACACACCCATCGCGGCCTCTCACCAATAAATGACCACCAAAAGAGCAAAATTTTGGCAACCATTTCGCCACGTCCGGCCCAGATAAATGCCTAAAATCCCCAGATGCACCAATCCGATAACAATATCAATATACTTTCCACACAATCCCTCACTCATCAACCACCATTACCACAACAAACATTCATCACTAATCACTAATCCACGGAAATTGAAGAAATCATAAATCAACAAAAGGTCCATTTCAACAAAGATTAATGTAATACCAACTAACAACCCATGATTGAGTTCCACACTCTTAGATGACTCGCATTTCCAGCTCAAGCAAATAACTATCACATCTGACTTCAAAACAGAGACACTCAGAGCATTTGCATTTCGATCAATCAAGAATACAATCACAAACAAATGAGGAATCACCACTTTCACTAACCCTAAACAAACAAGTAAACCCCACTACATAAAGTTCCAATTTTTCCTCACCATAACCTCAAAAACACTATATCCCAAAACATAGCATCATTAATTGGCATTATCGCAACCACCCACCAATAAATCACCTCCAAAAGAACCCAATTTCACAACCATTTCGCCTCGTCCAGCCCAAATAAATGTCTTAATCACCCAAACACATCAATCCGACAACAATTGCAATGCACCTTCCAGTTTATCCACACATTTCCTCAGCTCATCAACCATCATTACCAATCAAGTAACCCATCATCAATTACCAATAAATTCAGTACACAAAAATAATAAACCCCAAATAAATTATTAAACCAAAAACTCAAAATCAAAAAACAAAACAAAACAAAAACATAAAAAGTAAATTTTTTTAAAAGAAAAGTTAATTAAACCTGTGAACAGTCTCCTTGAATTTTTCCTCATCAAGGAACTGAAGTATCAGAAACACAAGCTCCCTACTCAACGACGACATCTCTCTCCCAACCCTAACCCAAAATCGCCGCCGCCAACAAACGAATCCCCAACTCCGCCGCCGCCGCTGCCGGATTTCTCTCTCAAATCACACGAATCCGATCGAATCGGAGCCGGAGACGACGACCTAGTCGGAAGAGAGAGAAAGGGTAAGAAGGGAAAGATGAGTACGATTTTCTCTCTCTAGAAATGTTTGTTCTGTTCTGTGTGGGAGCTTTCTGTGAGGAGGAAGTGCGAGGTGAATGGGAAAGGAGATGGGAATTACATTTATTTATAGAGAAAAATAATTGGAAAATACGAACGAGAAAATGGCAAAAAAAGACACGAGAAAATGAAGAAATAACGAGATAAGAAATCTAACCGTTGAGGTGAGATTTTCGAGAGATGATAGGAGGACTGGGTTATTGATAAGTTAGTGCGATTATTGGGTGATAAGTCGGTGGGGAGTGAGAGTGACTTTTTTCGTGGGCACGTGAATGGTTTGGAATAGAAGGGAGATTCTTTGTTTGTTTTTTCGAAATTAAACGTTTTTACTTTTTTTTAAAAATAGGTGTGGTGGGCGCGTGGAGGCACGGGCGGTGGTGAGGTGGGGGTTCAACAACCGCATAAAGAGGTGCCTCTTTTATTGTTTTTGGATTTACCGTATTTTCGTGGGAGTGGTTAAGGTTTTGATTGAAAATTGTGTGTACGATATTGAGGGTAACACGAGAACTACTAGGTGCGTAGCATAATCGGTTCGGTTTGTTCAGGGAAGGAGCATTTTGACATCACATATGGATTTATAATATTTTCTAAACAGGAATAAAATTATAATTTTTCATTTAAATTATATATAATAGTTTGATTCGATACGATATTTTATGAATGGATTAAATTTTTGATTGATTTGATTATAAAATCAAAATTTTTGAGATAATACTGAAATTTATTGTAACGATCGTGAGAATAATAAGTAAAATATATTGTTATGATTTGATATTTTCTATAATATAAATTTATCTTTCTCAAAATATATACTACTATACAACACATCAATTTTGGTAACTTTTTATTATAGAAAATATCAAATCATTGTAATATACTCCACTAATTTCTCTTACAACTGTTACAGTAAAATTTATTATCATCACAAAAATATTGATTTTATAATCAAATCAATCAAAATTCAACCAACACATAAAATATTGTGTCTGATCAAAATTATGCATTTAATTTGAAACAAATGAAGTAAATAATAGGGGAGGGAGGGAGTATGAAATTTTTAAGGATGTAATTCTTGTAAAGATATCTTTCAAGAATGTACTAAAGATGCATTTCGTTTCACGCATTAGAGTACTCTTCTTGTCTCGATTAAAGTTCAAACTTACCCAACAACCCTATGCATTTCTTTTCACTTAAAAATGATCCTCATTTCATTTCAGATAAATTACGATATATTATTAAAATAAATATTTCATATAAAATACAACACTTTTATAAATAACAATTTATTTAATGTCGAAAAGTCTAAAATAACTTTATTTTATATCACAATATTTTTTTCATTGTTAATTTTTCTCTCTCCATTCACTTATATTTTTTTCTTGACACTCTCTAGGACACATAAAATCAGCACATATATTATTGTAATAATCATGTCAAGTTATTCTTTTTATTAATAGTTGATGAAAATACCCAAAAAAGATTACAACGATCTTCAATGGATACATAGATCCAAAGATCGTACGAAGTACAACTTGTTAAAATAGCACAAAAGTTGAGGGGGGAAAAAACACCATAAACCAAATACTACTAGAAAAGTGGCATCTCCCATCAAACTCCTTGCCCCAACCCGCGTCTTCGCCTTCTGAGCGGTAATGTCCCAAGAACATCAATTCTACGACACTAGACACCGCTTGTGAGACTAGCAAATCCTTCAACCACCAAATCTTTGCCTTCCACAAGTTGGGACTTTTCCAAGGCTCCAAATCCCGCCATTGGTATATGGAAAAGTTCACGTCAAAGGAAAAATCCTTCCACCACAACCCAGTCAACCTGAATAACACCCCTTCATATTTAGATAATCTTTCATAATTTATTTGAGATAGGAAAAATATAAAATTTGATTATTTTTTTTATATGTATGTTGGATTATATAAACGATTTTATTTTATGGGATAAAAATTTGATTTGTTGTTATTGTATATATATGTTGGATTATCTAGCTTAAATTAGAGTATAAATTCAACCAGTAATGATAAATTTTGAACTTTTTTGTTTTCCTAGGGAGTAGTAATCATCCGCTTTATGCCTTGTCTTAGTGTCCATATATAGTGTACATATCGTGTGACGGAGATAAAATTGCCACGGATGTAAAATTTGTTATCATTGCACCAGTCGATTGGTGATCAAAGCCTCTCTCATTGTATATATAAGCAACATTCTTTCTGTCTTGAATTAAATAGAATATTTTTGATCTGATACGATAATTTAGACATGTTGAATTTATATAAATTTGATAAAATAAAATAAAATAAGAATATTTTTTAAGTGATAGAGGGATTTACTATAACAAGAGCTATGGGATGTATTATAACACATTAGATAAATTTATAATTTTTTATATAAAAAGGATTATCAAAAAATAAATATTACATATAAATTGGAATAATCCAAATAAAAAAATATTATAAATAATATAAAAGGAAACGAGTATTTAGTACAATGCAAAGGAATAGAAAACTGATAAGAAAAGAATGAACAATCGAATCAATTACTACCAATAATGGTTACTTGTGTACAACTTTTTTTTTGACGTTATTAAGTCTGCTTTAGGTGATGCGACTTGTTGGTTTACGATGGCGACAAATGCGCAACCACTTGCCTCTTCAATGAAAATGCAACTTTCCCTTCTTTTTTTTTTTTTTTTTTTTTAATTTTAAATCCGTTAGTCTTGCTACAATGAATTTTGTTACTATTTGAGACATGTACATCAACATCAGATTGAGATCGATATCCAATTTCATTGTCCACATATCCGATTTCAAAAAATTAAAATTTAAGCTTTTTACATAACCTAGATGAATTTAAGTTTTTTACATAACCTAGATGGCTTTTAAGTTTTGTCAGGTGGAGTTAGTTTAATAAGATGAAGGGATGATCAAATTTTTTTTCTGCACATTTATTATTAAACGTCAATGACAATTTACCTACGTGTTTTAATTATATGGATATTGCGGGATAATCAAATGTTATCCCATGTAACTTGCAACATTGTATAGCAAGTAGGAGTACATATTTAAAGAGTATTTTATAAAATTTCATTATTCGTCTTAATGACACAATAAAACTTTCTTTGGACTTAAGATTTGAGTTTATATCTTAAACTGTCTTTAGTATTTCATGTTAAATTTATAAATAAAAAAAATGTTTGATATTACAACGAATCATTCGCAATTCGAATAATTTTATTAAGGACAGTGGATAAATGCTGTAACTTTTGTTTAACCATATGAGTAAAAAAAATTCCGAAGATATGTATTGAATGGTTAAAGAAATACTTTCTATGTCACTATATGTCTGCACAATTTGATCGTACATGATTCTCGATGGATACTTTGCATCCTGAGAATATAAAATATCATTTTTATAAAATTACCGTAAAATATAAATAAAATTTACGTAAAATAATTGAGCCGGTTAAAGTAAATTGTAACCTTTG
Source organism: Drosera spatulata (assembly GCA_035668315.1). Classification (NCBI taxonomy): domain Eukaryota; kingdom Viridiplantae; phylum Streptophyta; class Magnoliopsida; order Caryophyllales; family Droseraceae; genus Drosera; species Drosera spatulata. Next base: position 27,594 of record JAOVYX010014444.1, read on the forward strand.
CTTTTTTGTCATTAGCACGAGACAAAGTTTGAAGTGTGAATTGCGTAGCGAGTAGAAAATCGCCAAGGTGAAGCGCGTGAAGCAAAAAAAAAAAACAGTAAAAGCGGGTCATGCATCACACTCACATTACTATCCCATCCCATCCATTACTTAGAAAATGCGTGCAAGAGACGTCTATTCAACTCGATAAAATGAAAAAAAAAACCCTTCGATTTCTCGTCTCCTCATTTTACCTTCTTCTTCTTGTAAATCCGATATTATCATGATTTTTTTATCTATTCGTGAGATAGTGCATTGGTCGAGATAACGAGAACGATGTGATTAGGTTTCTACGTTGCAATTGGTTTTTTCTCATTTTTTTCTTTTTTGTCTGAATTATTTGGTGTTTGAAATTTATCGTGTAGTTTGAAAATGTAAGAGATTCTGCGGTTGTTAATTAGAGAAAGCTACTGATGTCAAGTCAGTCAGACTGACCGAATGTATTTTCGGACTCTTATGCTCACATCACTTGTTAAGTCTTTTTTTTTATTGTATTTCTTCTCAAATTAATTAAATTTTTTTTAAAATCATCTTAAAATAAATAATTTTTATAATAAATAATTATAAAAAATCTAAAATATATATAATTTATTAAACCTTCCGACGGTATATCATGGCGTTACATGGGACGTTATCAGTATTTTTTAATCTAATATTTTACAGCTAATCACAAGATTAATTATATAAGATTAATTATTTATATTATTTATATATATATATATATATTAAAATCTAATATTTCATATTCAATCATAACCATTCATTTTAATATAACATTTCACACACAATCATAATCATCCATTTTAATCTTATAATCTTTTATATCTTATGATTTTTAATTTAAAATTTTAATCTAATATCTTTTAATCTAATATTTCACAACCAATCACAAGAGCGATCCATATCTTTTAATCTAATATTTCATAACTAATCATAAGATTAATTACATAAGAAACCACCTGAGAACCAGAAGAGATGATGCGAACGCATTATCCTCACCTGTTCAAAGATGATTGATAGATTTCTAAAAGTTGGTGGTTTTGACAATTTAGTTTTAAGGACGAAATTTTTTAAAAGTTGGTAGTAATGTAATAACCAGAACTTTGGGCACGCTTAATTAATTATGTTATTAATTTTTCTTAAAATAAATGAGTCATTAAAATTGAATTTTAAACAAAAATACGAACTCGTTATAAAATTTGAAGAATTTTGGTATAATTATTTCGATAATCTGAAAAAATAAATATACCAAATATAAATTTAAGGGATAACGAAACGTCCTTAAACCCCTTATCCTTTTCCCTTATCTTCTTTCCTCTCCTCTCCTATCCTTTTTCCCTCCCCCAACCGAGCCACCACCACTCAGCCCGACGTCGTCCTGCCCGCGACTGGATCCAGTCGCCCTGCCTGTTGCTGTCCCGGCTGCCTTCCCCATCGCCTCTCCCCCCGCCGCATCGTCGCCTCCGCCCAGCCAGCCAGCCACAGCCCCGACGTCGCCCCAACAGTCGCCGTTGTTCTTGCAAAATTCCGCCGCCTGACCAGCCGCCGCCACGACCTTCCTCTGTCGCAACCAGCTCCCAGACCACGGTCGTTGCCGCTACTACTGCCTGCTGCCGACGCCACTAGCTGCCCAGGTCGTCCTGTCGCCATTGGATCAAGCCGCTGCCTGCTGTCGTGCCCACCGCCGTGCTCCAACCGTCGACGCCACTGCCAACACCTCTGCCCAGCCAGCCTCCAGCTGCCCAACGCCGCCTAACCCAGCAGCTCATAACCCCGCGACCAACCACCTCCCTGCCACCATCGGTCCTCCACTCGACCCTCTTCAGTGAGGTAACCCAACCCCTCCTAACTCCCGTGGTCGTGATGTGAGACTGTTTATGATGTTCTGATGTTTGTTGGTGTGAATTGCTGAAGTTTGGGAAGATATTGAGACGATGATCCGCAGGTTGCGGTGAGTTTGGGAGATGAGGATGGTGTATGGGGTGATGGTTTGGTTTGATAATTACTATTAGCATAATGATTGACGATAATTCAATACGAATTGAAATTAAATGTAACGTATATACGTATAATATTGAATATATGGGGTGATGGGCAAATGTTTGCAGAGACCCGGGGTTGTGGCAGGACTTAGCCCCCCTGGCAACACGGGTGCTGGACAAATGCTTGCAGGGAGCCAATCGACGATGCGTTGATGTGTTAGGGGAAAGATTACCTTTCCATTAGGTGGATGTGATGATGTCATCGAGGCACTGGGCACTAGTTTGCAGGGACTCGAAAGTTGCGCGGGGACATGGGCTTATCCTGGCGACTTAGATGCTGGACAGTGCTTGTAGGTATGCCACTAAGGGTTGCTGGGCAAAGGTTTACAAGGACCCGGGGTTGCGGCAGGACTTAGTCCCCCTGGCAACACGGGTGCGGGACAGTTGCTTGCAGGGAGCCAATCGACGATGCGCTGATGTGGTCTCATGTTGGGAGTTGAAGAAATCTTCGCTGGTTAAGTATCATACATATTTGATTCGAGCATGTTGTTGACCTAATCCTCGGGTGGTCGAAAGTGGAATAATAAATTCAAAAACGTAAGAACATGGATAAAATAATTAAATGTAAAAGGAGCCGAAAGGAGAAAGTTATGTCATTGTGGATAATGGGGTTTTAATATACTATCAAGCGACAGCAACACACGTGCTAGGGCCTTAGCATGTGCAATCATGCCGTTGGCAGTACCTGGGGTCTACTGAGCGATTCCTTGCTCACGGGTTTCCTTTTTGTTTTTTATTTTGTTTCCTCTATGATTAGGTACGGATGGAGAGGGGAAGGCTTCAGAGTAGACATGAGTTAAGGATGGATCCCTCCTGTTACTGTACTGAGGACCTTGTTCTGTAATAATTGGACCTTAAGGTCAAACAATGGGGAATTGTAATAATTGACTTCTCGTACCTTTTACTGTTTAAATGTAGTTCTGGACCATTGTATGATAACTGCGTCTGGATTGTATTATTTTGTGATTCTGTTATGTAATATGGAGATTGAGATATGTAATCATATCAGTTGATGCTTCCTTTTCGTTCTTGTCAGTAGACCCTATACAAATATTGCCTTGCTATGGATATTTATGTGTAGCGACAGTGACGTCACGTGTTTATAAATTATAAAAATACCGTGGCGTTACAGTAACAGAACGTCTAAATAAAAAAAACAGAGCGCCTTAAGGCGTCAGAATCATACTACCTTTTCGTTAGCTAAACACAAATCATTCTTCAGTTCTTCTATAATTTTCTTCTCCGATTGTACTTGATAGTTAGCACAATCAACCTAAGCATGATTTCATAATTGTTGTTAAACTTAAAACGCACGAATTAAACAACAAAACATAAAGCACATTTAAATTCAAAAAATACCTTTCCCTCGGGCTCCGAAATTTGTTTCGTTCCAACCGAAAACTTCTCGCTCAATGACAGATTATCCAGCCTTACTTCCCGCAGTTCTTTGTTTAAGATAGAAAGTTTGCCTGGCTTCATGTGTTTTATGAGGAGATCAGATAAAGAACCTCATCCTCAGATGGTTGAATCAGTCGGTGTGACTCCGTCTATTCACTTGACTTTGAATCATACCTCCTAGCTTTGAACTCATAATATTGTGGCTGTTCGCTTTGATTTGGTGTACCATCAGAAGATTGTTGTTTCACATTTTGCAATCAATCAATTGCAGCTGGACCCAATCCACGATCTCTTCTTTCTAAATCAGTCGGATGTAACTCTTGCAAAATTAGGTGAAATTTATAGAAAGACAATGTCACGTTCAAATCCAACATAATTTATCAAATTTGTAACACAAAAGAAAAAATCAACAGGCACTCGGTTAATGGCGCTCTGTTTTCAACAAACATGTCACTATGTTTCATTAAAATAGAGAGCAACTAATAACAAATGCTACATTATTCTATATTTTTTTTAAAAAAAGTATAATACCTGGTTTGCGTTGAGTTTAACGGATGTTGCATGTATATCTTTTGGAAGATCCTTTAGAAACCACTGTGTACACCTCGGAATCACTTCGTCTCCATTCCCTATGTTCGGATCGATTTCATTCGTTGTAATACCCCAAAATTTGGATATTAAATATATACAAATATATATATAACGCTATTTAAGAATACGAACGATATAACGAATACGTAACG
>JAOVYX010014455.1:0-31813 GCA_035668315.1 Drosera spatulata
GGGGGGAGAACACCTTAATGGTTACAACTTACAATATTCAGTCCAGTCCTACCAACTCCAAGTTAGCAGCAACCTTAACTATTAACGACTCTAATTACGAATGGTTTTCAACGTGACATATCACTATCCATCCAACAACTTCTGAGAATGTCCTAAAATCACTAAGTTGTTGAATCTCCAATGACAAATAGCATACTGTACTTGAATCCATTACCAAAAGAACATAGGGTACTAAATATACTAACAGTAAAGCCTAAGATCCCCAAATTGGAAGTTCAATCACAGACAGACCTAAATCCTAGGTTATCATATAGCAAAATGAAGTTTAAAATCATGCCAAGAAACAAGCATAACACCACAAATCTGAAATCAAATTGGGGCAAACACGCAATGCCAACACCCAAAACCCCAAATAATCAGCAAGAACCAACTCCAACACCCACCTCGAAACCGAGGATCCAGATCCGGGTCATCAACATCAGCGTAATGCAAGAACGGCGGGAGCAAAAACAGAGCAGGAAGAAACACAGCAATGCCGAACAAAAGCACCATCAAACACCTCAATTTCAACACCCCAATCACAACCCCACACTCCATCTCCACAAACCCCTCATTGCTCGTCCCCTCCTCTTCCCGTTCTCCGTTACTGGACCTTCCAAGCTCATCCTCGGGCTTACCCATGGGGAAACCCTCACTGGATTCTGCTCCATACCCAGTTCAATTGGCTCAAAAGGGTGTCCAATGCTGCCATTGAAGGGCTGCAACAATGGCGGAATCGTTGGGATTGGATGGGTTGGTGAAGCTAGGGTTTGTGTATGGAAAGGGGAAGATTTGGTGGGTTATCTGTACTGTGAATTTGATGCGTTTATTTGGTTTTGGATTATTGGGGGAAATGGGAGTGCGTGGACGTGGTGTTGTAATGGGAGTACGGTGTCGCAGTTGAGGGTAGAGTGATGATGGGGAGAGGTGATGGGTGGTGGTGGCTGTGGTGGGTGGGAAAAAGTTTTGATAACGGCTTGATAATCAAAAAGAGTTTGCGTAATCAAACTTGTACATAGATAATTGTACTTGAGCATTTAAGACATGAAACTCTCCTTTCTTTTTTGGGTATGGTGAAACTCTCCTTTCTTGATTCGCTGATAATTTCCCAAAATCAATGAATGGGAACGTTCAAATATGACTTGCGAAGCACTGTTAATAACATTCTCTTGTTTTCTTATATTGCTAATGTTTATGTGGCATAGAGTCAAGTTATCTTAATAATAAATTGTTTCTCTCCATTCGATATTTAAGAACATCAAAAAATAATATCCCTATATAAAAATAGAAATAAGATATATGTATATCATTATGTAAATATGTTTCTTTTCTTTCTTTTTCACGTGTTACTTATGCCTGCTATTTACAGTTATCACATTTGTTAAATGTATTCAATCAGTAATTTTTTTGTTTCGCAAACAAAATCATTCTTATTTTTGTCTTGGTAGTAGTTATTATGAGAATTCCCAAAGGTTCTGTTTCATAAATTTTATTTCAACAAGATACTACATAAACCTTTAAATACACACAATATACCGTCATGGAACTATTGGTACGTCACAAGTAATACGTCAATCGGATATTAGTATGTCTCAACTAGTACACATGTCGAATATTATAACGTCTCAATTAGTCCACATACTAGTACATCTGTTGGATAGTAGTACGATTTAAGGTTCCGATCTAAATATAATATGTTTCTCGAATATTGGTCTAAACTACCAACACGTTTGTCGGGTTGTGGTTTCACCCAAAAGAGTAGTCGACTTGTTTGTCTAATCCAAACATCATTTTACGTAAATTTATCGTAAAATATTAATGATAATTTAAATTGTATATTTTTATCTTGAGCCAGTATTATAATTTTGTTGTATAATTGAATCCAAATAATAAAACTCCGTAAGATATATATTAAATAGTGTAAACTTTGTAATGATTTTTTTATATATATAATGTAATAAAGTAATTTGAATGGTAGGAAAGGGGTAGTTTTAGGACTCCATCGTGGGCCTACATCTCTACCAGCCGAATTGTCTCCTCTGCAATCTAGAGGCCAGCCCAATGAAAATAGCTAGCCCAATTGCCCACCAGAGGTAAATATCGGAAGAGAATATAGGATTATAAAAGCTACACTTGAACTTAAGTGTTATACAACGACATTTCAATAGAGTCTCCTCCGAGGGGGTTACAGAGTCTCCTCTACGCGGAGGTATAGTAAATCTAAACAGCATTGAATCTGTCAAACTCTAAACGGATTCCGGCTATAGAGGAAGGGTCTGGGACAATGGAAGAATGTATTGAAGAAATGGGAAGGAAGTTGCATCTCACGAGACAGACAAGAAGGGTCTAGATATTGAGGCAGAGGAGATCGGGGGGAATGACATGGAGGAGGGGATGCATGCGATAGGGAAGCTCCTTCTCGATAAGGAAATCTCCATTGATGATTTGAAGAATTCGGTCATTCGATCATGGGTGGTGAAGGGTACGATCGAGTGTAAAGCCATGGGAACAAATGTCTTCCTTTTCCAGTTCGCTTTGGAGGAGTATAGAGAGGAGGTCATGAGAGGAGGCCCATGGCATTACGAGAACAGCCTATTAGTGCTCCTGCGATGTGAGGCATCTCTACATATATAAGAGTATGTCTTCGACAAGATCCCAATATGGGTCCAATATGAAAATCTTCCAACGGGAGCTATGCACAATCGTATGGCAAAACTGGTTGGTGACAAGTTCGGTGGGACGCTTGAAGCAGATATCAACGAAAAGGGCAGAGCAATAGGGTCTAAACTAAGGCTGAAAGTGATGCTAAGTCTAGACAGACCCCTCCCCCGAGGAATGATGCTAAACATCCAAGGCATAGAGCGTCATTGAGTGGCTTTCAGATACGAGAGACTCCCAAACTTTTGTTTTTGGTGTAGGGTTATTGGTCATACGGTCCCGAAATGCAAGTTTACACTAGTTTGGGGGTGGAACCTCTCGGGCATTCATCAAGAGGAATTATAGTGTGGTACGTGGCTAAAGGCAGCCCCTCCTAGAAAAGGGTCGGGGCATTTTGTTTTAGTTTGCGAGCAGGTTAATCAGGCAAAGGAGCACCAGGAACAATCACAAAAAGACCACAACCATAACAATATAGCCAGAAAGGGTGACCGGAACGACGAACCCACGGTAGTGGATTAGGCGGGAAACTTCTTTCAAAGGAGAAAACAAATCCTGTCTTCCAAAATTACGGCTTCAATCAAGGAAGGTGGACTCTGGAAACGGGGAAAGAAAATAATTTCAAAAATGATTAACTCCAGGATGGAGAAGCGGCAGCAAATCTTGGGAATCAGTATATGGAAAGTCAAGGCTTGGAGTTTTCTAAGGGATCGGATCAGGGGCAGAGGATTGGGTCGAAAAAGGAAGGGCCCAAAGTAGGAGATGGTGGGCTGGTACGTGAAGCACTAAGGGAACTATATGTTAATCAAGCTCTAGGGCCCCAAGGTGTAATTAAAGCTGGAACTAAACTTATGGAATAGGGATTACCAGCGACAATCCCAGCACCAGTGCGCGAAACAGGGAAAAGAAAGACATGGAACAGAACCTAACGAGAGCACAACCTCATGGACGGGGTAGTAATGGTTGGGCCAATGTGCGATATGAATTGTCCACGACAACTGATTAGGGAAACCAGGACCAAAAAGAGCAGATATAAGGACGGACTGGGAGGGGAGGAGAACTCACATGCAAGTGAAGCATCACTATTTCAGGCGACGTCCCTGGAGAAGGGAGTCGCCAACGATAAATGGCGGTCTGATGGAACTGTCAGGGGCCTAGGAGCCCCTGGACAGTTCGGGCCCTTGAAGAGGCCACACATACACAAAGACCCCACCTAGTGTTCCTGTCGAAAACTAGGTTGCTAGCTAATAGTGAAGCAGAAGCAGAGGACTAGCTCTACTTTGGGATAATGAGGCATCGGTCACGCTGAAACACATGTCTCACTATTTTATTGATGTGTTCGTGGAAGCCACACCGTCAAGCCCTAGGTGGTGGAGATTTACCAGTTTCTATGGAGAACCACGAACTGAGTTGAGGAAGCGGGCATGGCAGGAACTCAAACTACTGGAGGACGGAACTAACATACCTTGGCTTTGTTACGGGGATTTCAATGAGATCCTATACAGTTTCGAGAAACATGGGGGACGACCAAGAGAATAAAGTCTGATGGATGACTTCCGGGATGCCCTCAATTATTGCCAACTCAAAGACTTGGGAGATCAAGGCTCAAAGTTTACCTGATGTCGTAAGGTGAGAGGGCAACGATGGATCAAGGAGAGGCTGGATAAGGCTGTGGCGAATAAGGCGTGGCAGGCTTTGTTTCCATATACAAGAGCCGAGAGCATCCAACATGACATCAAATCACCTTCTCATCCATATTGACTGGAATTCCCATGGCCCGTCGTCGCTTCAAGGGAACCCACCTATAAGGAATCGTCCCTTCCATTATGAGAACATATGGGACAAGGATGAAGAGTGCGCGAGAATTGTTCAGCAAGCATGGAATTTCATATCAGTTTCTACCCAGCAGCGTCCCTTAGAAGAAAAGCTCAGTGATGTTGGCCAAGCTTTGATGCACTGGGGTTGCGAGAAATATGGATCGCTAAGAAAAAAATATACAAAAACAAGCAGAATCAGATATCGACTTTCCTGTCAGTCGAAGTTGACAACAAGGACATGGAAGAGCTTACCAATATTAAGCGTGACCTTGATGCTCTCTTGGAGAAGAAAGAGTCGTGCTGGGCCCAATGGGCCCAACTGTAGTGGTTACAAGAGGGAGATCAAAACACGACTTCCTTTCACCACCATGCGAATAGACGTTGCCTGAATAACACCATCATCGGTCTTGAAAGTGACGAAAGGGTTTAGGTGGAATCAAAGGCTGGTGTTTGCTCGATCATAAACAATTTCTATGTGAATTTGCTTACAACCCAAGGAGATCAGTCAGACAGCATGAACTTGGAAGGATGGGCATCGACACTCTCTGACGAGTTTGAAGACTTTTTAGACAAACCTTTCACCAGAGGCGATGGAAGAAGCTCTCCGTAACATCTCTGGAAGAAAAGCCTCACGTCCGGATGGTTTAAACGCACATTTTTTCAAAACCCACTAGAATACGATAAGGGCGGAGATAACCTGTAATGCATTGAATATCATCAACAATCAAGGGGATCCATCATCGATGAATAAGACCCTTTTTGTCCTTATTCCCAAGGTATCAAAGGTCACAAAAATATCTCAATTTAGACCCATCAGTTCATGTAACGTAGTTTTCAAGATCATATTAAAGACTATCACTAACCGTTTGAAACAAGTGTTGCCGTCCTTGATCTTTGATTAGCAGGACGCTTTTGTAGCCAACAGAATCATAACAGACAATGTGATAGCGGTATTCGAAACTATGCACTCCATCAAACACAAGAGAAAAGGCGGAGTTGGTCTACATGTGATGAAGCTCGACATGACCATGGCCTATGATAAGGTAGAGTGGCCCTTCCTAGAAAGAGTTCTCAGAGCCATGAGATTTTCACCTAAATTGGTAGCACTACTAATGGGATGTGTATCATGAGTTGCTTACTCGGTACTCCTCAATGGCGAGCCACTCTTTCCTTTCAAACCGACTAGAGGCCTTCGACAAGGAGAACCACTCTCGCCTTTTGTGCAGAGGCGTTATCTCATCTCATTCAAAGAGAGGTGACCGAGGGGTATGTGCGGGGCGTGGCTGTTTGCAGAGCAGCACCAAGGGTGCACCACCTCCTCTTTGCGGATGACAGTTACAACCTGCTACACGTTTACGAAAAGCCATCAGGACAAATGATTAATCGAGAGAAGTCAACAATATGTTTTAGTCCAAATACACCCCCTGTCATCCTTATGTTTTTCAACCAGAGATTAGGAGTCAAGGAAGAAAAGAACCTGGGAACATACCTCGGAATGCCCTCAGTGACAGAAAGATTGAAAAAGTCAATTTTCTCTAGAGTACAAGATCGGATGAGGAAAGCATTGTCAGGATGGGAAGACAAGTTCCTTTCAGCGGCTGGAATAGAAGTCATGATCAAAGCCGTACTGCAAGCAATCCGGTGTATCTTATGAGTTGTTTCAAAGTTCCGGAAAATGTTATGGAGGACCTGCACAGGGTATGCAACAGATTCTTGTGGGGATCGACGATTAAAAAAAAAAAAAAAGGATTCATTAGGCGAAGTGGGAGAAACTATGTTAACCAAAGTGTAAAGGAGGCCTTGACTTTCGTGATTTTAAAATGCTTCAATGAAGCGCTGTTGGCCAAACAGCTTTAGAGGATCGTGCAAAATCCTGAATCCCTTGCAGCCGGCATTTTAAAAGGTAGATATTTTCCGAGCTGTTTATTTCTGGAGGCCAAGCAGGGACAAAATCCATCGTATATATGGCAGAGCTTTTGGAAAACAATTCCTTTGCTGCGAAGAGGAACCCACTGGAGAATCGAAACTGGAACGAATGTTAGGGTTTTCGACAACCCTTTGCTCCCCAATTCATCGGACAGCCGCATTAGTGAGCACCCAAACATCATACCCGAAGATGGAACGGTAGATTCCCATATCAACCTGAACCATTAGTGGCGCGAGGAATTTATCAGGCACTGCTTAAGTGAGGACGCTGCCACGAAAATTCTCAGCATCCCACTGAGTGATACCCGTAGGAAGCATGCTCTGTTTTGACACATTGAGAGAAAAGGACTTTTCACGGTGAAATCGGCATATAAGCCACCGTATGCAATCAAGAGAGGGGAATCAGAGATAAATACCTCACCGGCTACCACCAATTGGTCCAAGCTTTGGCAACTCCCAGCCCCGTCGAGAACTAAGCATTTCCCATGGAGGGCATGCAAGGGTTATCTCTCTGTTACTGACAAGTTGAACGCAAAGGGGATATCAGTGGAAAGAGGATATGCGGGATACGGTGAGCAGCATGAATCCCTCACCCACTGCTTCCGTACCTGGGTGAAAGCCCATGAGATATGGTCATCGAGCCCCTTTGCTGGAATTCTCTCACAAACAGAAGAAGATTTTGCCTATTGGTTTGACCAACTCCTAACTGGCGACGCCATGTATGCTGCCCAAGTGGGTGCCCTCCTGCAAGGAATATGGTGGAATCGAAACCAATGATTATATGGAGGAACAGCGAAGCCGGTGTCGGTGGTGACAAATCTATCGCTCAATTCAATCCATGACTTCGCCTTGGCCCAGTTATGAAACGAGAAAAAACTGGAACCCCTGGCCATGGTAGGATCGAAAGGAATGGGGTCACATAGAAATCTTCGACTTATTTGTTTATCTATCACAGGTTCTTTTTCATTTCTATACATTTTTTTTGTGGGACAAGTTTATTATAAATTAGATTCTGTTGCTGAGATCGTTGTTTGTAATGAGTGTTATTGAAAGATCGATAAATAATTTATGTCTTTTTATGTTTTTATTTGAGGTATGTATATTTATAACATTAAAAACATTGCATTTATTTATAATAATAAGTATTATTTTATTTTATTTTATTTTTGTATATTGTCATATGGAAAAATATTCTAATCGAAAAAAAGGACTTCTATAAACTTGTAAAAAATATTAATATTATTTGTGCTTTTTTAACTTTTTCGTCTAATCACTCCCTCGGAAACCCTCAATCTCTTCCTTTATCAATGACTATGTCGAAATGTTTTAAATACTATGATATGATCTTCACAGCCCGTCTAGGCCATATTAGTGTCATATTTTGTGAGGAATGAACTTGATGAGAAATGGAGAGTATAAATCTAATGTTGGATCAATCTTTTGGTGAAAAGTTCATTTGGTTTCAATAATCATGTTTTGATAATCGATGTTACATAATAAGGCATGTCGATCTAAAAAAACCAACTCGTAGACATTATTTTACAAATCTAAAAAAGGTGGTTTGTTTAGCTGCATTAAAATTTTTACTGAACCATTCAAACTATCAAATTTATTAACATTTGTAATGACATCCAATTGTTCTAAGACGTGTCGAACATGATCCATAAACATTCAATTTCAAGTTTTAAGATTGGATTAGTAAAATAATATCCAAAATTTGAGTTCTTATCATACATCTCACTTGATTCACTAAGAGCACTTGTATTAGATTATATAAAATAGAGATTTATAAAAGAAAAAAATTAGAATGGTGATGTGATTAAAAAATTAAAATAATATTAAAAACTGTGTTAAAAAGTAAAAATTACAATGTAAGATTGGAAATTATCATATTATTAACATTTTTTAAATTATAAATCAATTTACTATATCATTATAAATAATATAATATGAAAAATAAAAAATAAAGATTCCGATATAAGTGGTGTAAGGTGACCTGCATTTTTATCAATATTTAAAAGGCCAAATTCTCCTCGAGTGAACATCAATTTCCAGAGATGGGTTGAGCCCGAAAGACAACCCCATTCTACTGGAAAAAAGAGGGCTTAGCTTTTAATGGGTCGGGCCCAAGCTTGCTTAAGTATTGCAAACTGATGAAAATTTAGACACCTCTTTGGGCCGGAATCTAGATTCTATTCCAACCCAATCGTCTCGTCTGCGAGTTTGAGGCCAGCCCGTTACGAATCTATGGGACAATTCAAAGAAGTGTGTTTAAAAGAAGAGTACATCGTACCAGTAACATCTGTGAACTTTTTTCAACAGTCACAAAGATATACTGCTCCTTATTCTGTCTTAATTTAGTTACAATTTTTTTTCATTTTCCTTAATATGAATATAATTTTTTTATTTGATAATGAATTTATGCTAGTAATATAATCAAACTAGTATATCGTCTTCTTCTTCCTTCTCTTTTATTTTGTTTCCTAAACGTCACTTACATCCTATAATATTTTTTTTAAAAATTATATCAAATTCTATATAAATTTAACATAAATATAAAATCTTATATCGGATCTAAACTTTATAATTAAACTGAGACGGAGATAATAATTGTTTACATTAACAGAAGTGAGAGTAAAACTTATTCAAAGCATAATCCTGCAAGAAGAAAAAGAAAATTTTTTCGTTTTAATTTAATTATAATTTTTTTTGTTAATCTCAATATTTATATTTTTTTATTTGATAATGAATTTATATTAATGTAATCAAATTACCTCATCATCTTTTTTCTCCTACTCTCTCATTCTTTTCTAAATCCCATTTACCTTCCATTATCTCTAAAAAAATATTTATTTATTTATCAAATTATATATAAATCTAATACACACATCAAATCTTGTAGCTGATCAAATTATTATAATTAAATTAAAATGTAGGTAGTTTATCTTTTGACTTATGGTAGCATTGCATGTCATGATCAGTCCAACACTTTGTTTCTAGAATGCTTTTGTGTATTTTCCATTCCTTTTAATCGTAAGAAAACACAGTACCAAATTAACATTACAAAGTTGCTCAAGAAATCAGCGATATTCTGCTGTTCAAGGGTATAACGCGTATGACGAGGATTGACCGTCAAAATTATATCATGTTTTCTCTGTTGGGTCCACCTTGGCTTCATTCAATTTACTAATTCCTTCTTATATTTAAATTATAATATTTTTTTTAAAAAATTATCTTATTAAAATTATAATTTTTTAAAATTTAATATTTTTTTATATATAAAATTATCGAAATATCTTTATTTTATATTATATCAATTTATCAATTATTATTTATCTTTTTTTTCTCATTCACTTGTCTCATATACTCATAAAAATAAAATTTTATATTTTATTAAATTAATATATATATATAAATTATCGTATCTGATCAAATCATTATAATTTGAATAGAACGGATGGAGTATGGATCACTGACCATCCCTTATCGGTTCACCAGCGTCCCTTGCAGCAGCTCCACATCCGCTTTTCTGCTGTGGTTCTACCCTCGCTTGCAACTCCCAACTTCAAAACAGACACTCGACATTTGAAACTGCGAAGTCAATACGATCACTGTCAAAGCCGATTACTAAAAAGATAATTCAATTTCTCATTTCTCTGGCTAAATAATGATCGCTCATGTTTCGATCACCCAAAAAAATCTACAGGATCAACAAATTTTGACCAGCCAAATGCACTAATCGGTAGTCAACATTGCATACGTAACCTTGATCTGATCTACTCAGTTTAGAATTCAACAAAGATTCATAATCGTCCCATAGAATGATCACATAATTTCTCTAGTAGTATTTCATCCAAAAAAGTTCCTGGTAATAATGGATCGATCTCTCGTACGGACAATGACTCATGACACCTGTCCCCCCAAAACGCCTCTTCTTCCCTTCCCCTGCACACACCGCCCTATTTATGAATCAATCTTGTCCCACACTTCATCCACTCGACTCCTCCTCCTTTTTTATTCTCCCATCACTCTGCTCCAACTCCCAATTTACCCATCAATGGCCGCAGCCTCCTCAAACGATCTCCTCTTCCACCACCAGTTCTTCCTCTCCGACAACAACAACGACAACGACAACGACAACAACAACCCCTTCTTCTCCGATAACTCCTACTCGCGCGCCGAATCCCTCGCCTTCATCAAAGCCCTCAAGTCATCACTCTCCGAGGGTACTTCTTTCCCCGAAGCGGCAGCCACCAGCTCCGTCATCACCGAGATCATGCCGACGCCCACCTCAGGATCATCGGACCCGGAAACGGCAGCGGTTTCCAAGAGAAGTAATAATCAAAATCATTTGCTGGGTCCGATGGCAGCGAGGAAGAAGAGGAAGTCTCGGGCCTCGAAGAAGTCCCCGACGACCTTCATCGCCGCCGACGCGGCGAATTTCCGGAGAATGGTGCAAGAGGTGACCGGAGTGAAATTCGTGCCCGGTTCGATCGGGCAGGTTGTGAGGCCTGAGCCGGTGAGGGCGGCGGTTGCTAGGGGAAGTGTTTACGGTGGTGGTCTGCCGACGCTGGACACGTCGTCGGCTCTGTTGCTAGACGACGATTATTCGTCGCAGAAGACGATCGGGGGCTGTGAGGCTGGAATTGGGTTCGGCGATGGGATTGCGGCGGCGAATGGTGGCCGGGATTTGGCCGGATTTGATGAGGTTCAGTTCGATGGGTTCATCGCCGCCGGTGCGTTTCCGACGTTGGAGTCATGGAAAGTTGTCTAGCTTTGACTACTGGCTTTCTCTCTCTCTCTCTCTCTTTTTTTTTAGTTTTTGCTTTTTAGACCTTTTCTTTCTTCTTTTTTTTTTTTTTTGGGTCTTTTTCGTAGAGAAGGTATCTTAGACCGGTGGGATTTGTTAATAAATTTGTATAGGGAAGTTTATTATTCCCGATTAGGTGTTAATTTAATTTAGCTTTGTTATGGTGATAGATTTATAGATTGATATGCCATGTTGAAAATGATAAAAGGAGCATCAATTTTGACTACAGAAAATTAAAGCACTAAAAGAAGTTTGATGCACGCATGAACGATTGAATGCACAGTATGTTTGAACAATTTGATATAGATCGTTAAGAACTTTGCATTACCATTAAAAGGCAAACCAATAATTCATGTATTATTATGAAGTGTCTAATCTACGAAAACGAGAATCGACGGGGAGTATTAGTAACTATCCCAGAATTATAGATCCCCTGCATTTTTTTATTGTTTGATTGATATAATTAAAAGACTATAAATAAATAAAATATCCATTTACATTATTCAACCAAACTAACATAACTTTTTTAAAGACGGGTGTACACAGTGAACACTAGTTCCCCCTTAGCTGCCTAATTAACCTCAATTACATATGCATCGTGAAAATACGCAATGAGCATGAGTTTTTGGAGCATAGCTTTTTGGACTCAATTTTCATTTCCTTGCTTCTAGAAACAAACGTATGTCATCATGACTACATGCCATAGTCAGCGGAACATGTGACAATCAATGCACGAATAAGACAATTGCTAATCCCCCGCTCACCCCCCAATGGGTCCTCTTTTTTTTTTTCCTGATTCTTTTTTATAAAATATTTAAAATTATTTATATATTTTAATATATATATCAAATATTAAAAGTAAATATATATTTAAAATCTACATATTAATATTTATAAAACAAGATTAATATTGAATATTAAAAAAATTTATTAAAATATTAAAATATATCATACATTCGATGCAAATGCTTCGTCTTGTTTTACTCATTTGTCATTGAGGGTCCTCCCGACTAAAGTTCAGGAACGTCGTGAAATAGCTATTGCCTATGTCGAAAATCACTTTATTCAACTATTTTTACATCCTCATTATCTTATGCCTTCAATCCCGAGATGATGGTGGGAGAACGCATCAAATGCAGCTCGAGGATGGACTGATAGTTATGCAGATCGTCTTCAAGTATGGAATGAAGTGATGAACATCAATCCATATGGTAAACAATATTTTGCAGGAACGATTGAATATGATAAAATTTATATATGTTTAGGTATTATTAATATGTATTTATTTATAATATAATGACTTTTTTATATTTAATATTGATATTATTTTGTAGATATTGATGTGTAGAGTTCAAATATATATTTATTTTTAACATTTGATATATATATATATATATATTTAAAAATATTAAAAATAATTTTAAATATTATAAAAGAAAGAACAAATTGAGAAATTGAAAAAAAAAAGATGTGGGACCCATGAGGTGAATTTGGGGTGATTAGCAGCGCCCCACGAATAAATAGTTGGACGAGCTCTTTTGTTCCGATTTAATAATAATGTTATATCATTAGTGTATTATTCAATATATATTGTGAGAAGTTTCTTTAGTCATTTTAACAATGTAAGAAAATCACGTCACTGATCCAAGGACGAAATAAATAACTTAAACTATCACTAATATTTCACGATAATTTTATATAAAACGATATTTGATAAACCCACGAATGTTTCATAACATAAACAATTTTATTACAGAAACCAATGTAACAATTAAATATCCGACCGAGGGAGTAATACAAATATCACTATCTAGTAACTTTATCGTGTTGAAACGAAATCGTCTTTTATGAAAAATAAAACAAAAATAAACTTTTCAAAAGAATGCACTGTTGAGAAAATAATCGAAGTGGAATAAGTCAATGACCACGCAAATGGCCAAACAAGGAACAACTACATCTCCATCAAAATTGTCCTTTCAATTACCAAAAAACAGCACAACATTTCATGATCTCATTGCTTGTGACATTATTATTTGCTTGTTGAATGAGAATTGGAATGCAAACCTGCCTTCAACTCCCACGTCTACGTGATTTGATTAAAAAAGTTATGAAAAGTTAACATACGTCGCAGTCAAATCTTTTGCAAATAATTTGATTCCCTATACAATACGTTCAATAGATATAGATCGATCACCTAATTAGTCTGCTAATCAGCTTGCTTGTGAGTGCCAGAGATTGTTTTCAAACAGATCATCTTGTTGAGAAAACATGATGAGATCTTCTATCACCATTTCGGGTGCATTGATGGTTACATTACTTAATTGTTACCGTGTTATAATTAAGTAGCAATCTATGCCACTAAATTATTCAAAGGATGTCAACGGAAAAATTCTTGAACTTGGAGCGCATAGAATTGTTGTTGATGGCGATTCACGTGGTACGTACTCGGAGTAACTGAATTTTTTTAACTAGTATAGGGAGCAAGATTTGCTGACTCGATCGACCCCTAAATTATTATTCATTGTAGCTTGTTCAGGTAGTGTTAGCATGCCTGCCTTGCACATGCTCTTGCAAAAAGCCCATATTCTGATGCAGATTCTCTGTTGCATGCACTAGCTGATGCCCCTTTGACATTGTCGTCGCACCATAGAATAATCACTTCAAATCCTAAACATGTACTGTAAGTTAATATACATCTTATTTAAAATGTTTTCCATGTGGTTGTTATAGGATACTTGTTTGTGTGAAATCGGATAGGGTGTCTGGATATGTGACTTCATATGCTTATATATGTGATGTGGATTTGGATTTGGATTGTTAGGCCCTGATTCGTATTTATTTCATCTGCAATCATGATAGAAATTAACAAACATACCAGTTAGTTGGGTCTGAGGAAATTTTATGAAGGACCAGCTCCGTTGTCTAAGTAGATAAGGTTCTTACATTACCAATAAATGACTGTAGTGTAAGGTTCATCAGAAGATTTACCTTTTCGGTTAATAATTAAGATTATTTATAGTATATTATTGGACATTTATATGATGGACACCTGTCGTTTTCTCAGAGCCTGTTTGTGAGATTTAAATGAGAAAAGAAGAAAAGGATTAGGAGGATATCATAATATTTTTTCTATAAATATGATATTTATACGTTTTTAATCGAGGGATTGGAACGGATTAGAAGGGATAGTTAGATTAATTTTTTTTAAAAAACAGTTCCCTTAAAATTGAATGGATTAGGAAAGACTATAGATTGAAAATAATATAATTACCAAAAAAATAAATAAAATATACAACATTTAGTATTCATAATTTATATAAATACAATAAAACTCACAAACAATGTTCGAGTCGATGCCCTATCCTTCCCCTCCCCTCCTCTCCCCTTCTCTCACCTCTCATTCATTTCCTTTCCATCCTAATAAAACTCACAAATAAATTCTTAAAAAATAAATGACTCATGTGATTTAAGGAATGCCACATGTTTATTTTTTATAGAAACTTCGCTTAATGATGTTAGGGTTATTACTGGGCACTAATCTATTGAATAAACATAGTTTCGGATACCAACAGATACTTACTAAGATAATATATCTAACATAGATTAATTAAGATTTCGGACGTAAGCACGATGGTGAAAATTAAGTAAATGTACCTGTGCTCCACAGGTTTCACTATATGTCCCGGTCATATATTGTGTGAATGGTCAAAGTTACATCGGCCAGTGGAAACTGGAAAGAATTGCTGAAGCCAATTTGCCAGTGATGAGGGTGGTGGGGCCAGGATGGGTGAGGTTGTTGACCTAAACTTTGGGCCGTATGTAGTCTGGTGTCAACTTTAGCAAGCAATTTAGTACTTCCTCCTCCCCAAACAAACGTAAACGGTTTGATTAGTAAATTTTAATTTTATTATAGGATAATTAAAAATAATTTTTTATAAAAAATTCGTGTAACATTAATAATGATTAAATTTTTTATTTCATCTCAGGGTAAGTGACTTGATTATTTTTTTTACGTCTAAAATAACTAACAAACCTACTCCAAGATAAGTGTTTAATATATAAAAAATAAAAATGTTTTATTTATTATAAGAGGAACGAAATAAATTCTAGATCAAGAGATTGGCGAAGTGATTTATATTTTGGTATTATAATTCTTCGTTGTTTTCCTTTTATAAACGAAGATTCTAGTCAACAAGTCCCAAATTTGGTTTTTTGATACAATAATATAAATTTATTTTTTGATATTTTTAAAATATTTTTAAAATTTATAATCTTTCAATTATATTTAAACTTTGGATAATTTTATACGGAATATAATATATATAATTGTTCATTTACGATAGCAGAATAAAAACAAATATCATCAAATATTTTTCAATATTGTCATAAGCAATTTTTTCCTTCTTCAAACCTAAATAATCGATATTTCTTTTTTTCCATGAAAAAAAGGTAAAAAAAAAATAACATAATCGTTAAGCAATACATTTTCTAGCGATTAATCAAATGACAATATTAATCAAATGAAGTAGCTTCACAATAAAATTATCTTGGTTTGTATATTAACTCATGCAAGTGATGATGAGTCAAATCATGGATTGTCATTATCGTCGTTGTTTTTTTCTTTTCCTTTCCTTTTCCTCTTCTTCTTAACACTTGTCACATCAAAAAACAAAGGCAATGAAAAATAAAGTGTCATTATTGATAAAATATGTTAAAATTTTCATCATAAATACAACGTGTTATTAACTTAGTAACAAAATAACCCAAAATTTTGATATCAAAAAATACAAACTTTGTTGAATATATATTTATGAAATAGATTCCTTGTTACAGATGAAACAAAAATATACCAAACACATAAATTCTTAAAGTAAAATAGTTCCATCGTATAATTATTTTAGTTTGTGTACTAACACATTAAAGTGTCAAATGGGATAAATAATGAGTGATTTTTTTTAGATGTGCATCAATGGAATATATATAAGGAAAAATGAAGTGTCATTATAAATCAAATAGATAAACAAATAAAATTAAAAATAAAACTTTATTATAAAATAATTAAATTAAATATAATCACAAATATATAATATTATAATTAGTTTAGGATCAATCAAATTTGATATAAAAAAAAATCAAACTTTGATATAAAAAAACTAAATTAATATATACATATAAATAGGTTAGGACTTTCCACATTGATTAAATTCTAATCACAATTCCACGTCTAGTAAGAACATTGTCCACGTAAATTGATTGTCTACGTATAGCCTTATTATCCTGTATTAATGAGACTGTGCAGGTTCACGGACTTTTTCACCCATACAAAAATTGATAAGGTAGTATGGCTGACCTGGTCATGCAGGTTGACTAGGTAGAAAGTGATGGCGTGTCCCTTTGACTTCAATGTCTAAATTTTTTTGATTAAAAAAACTGAACACATACAGTATCCAATCCTAAGTGGTGGTGGTGGGTTGCCATTTCATGGGAAATCGCGGACGTGCTTTTATGGGTCTCATCAGTGGGGCCAACTAATTGTGCACCTCATCGTTTCGTTTGCATTACGTTTGTCAAACGAGGAGTGAGGATCCGACCCGGTTGAGTGGGCCTTCTTTCATCTGGGCTACGGGCTGATAAAATTTGTTTTATGGGCCGACCATTGGGTTAAGTCCGATACATATCTTCTCGCCCTAAACAGAAGAGCCCTTTATAACCATCGATTAGCAATCTGATTCAAACTCGTTTAGACTTGGTTAACCTCTGGATAACTTATATTCCCTCGAATCCATGATATAGGGAACGATTTGATCCGAAATATGAATTTATGTGTGTATTGAATTTATTTGGAATTTGATTAAAAAAAATATTTTTTTGATGATAATAGTGTTCATTGTAACAGTTATGAGAAAATATAATAAATATACTGTAATAAATAGTGATTGTTTTATGTAATTAGTTACAGTGGTGAGAGGATATACTGGGTATAATGTAATAATAAATATGGTATATTTTAGAATGATTCAAATAAACAAGTATTGCTTATATGATGGAACCGAAGGAGTACTCCATAACATTCAAATTACAACCTTATTTTAAGGGTCGTTTCATTTAAATTATAACTTTTTGATTTAACTCTTTTTTTCAAACATAACAATCAAAATATCGATATTTCATATCACATTAACTCACACAATCATCATTTCTTTCATTTTTTGTCCCTCCCCCCCCCCCCCCTCACATATTTACAAAGGTAAATAGATCATCTCTTATAACTTCAACATATATAAATTATCGTGCCAAGTCAATCGACAGTAATTTGAATAAAACGAACTTCATAACTCTCTTTTGTTACTCGTGGTCATCATCCAAACTCACTCGTCCCCTACACATAGCACGAAGAGAACTCGAAAATCGTCTGCCAGACTCCTTTGCGTGCCATAAAGCTTGAAGAAATCAACACCATTGTATTGAATTCCAGTGACATATAAAACATAGCGCAACACCATTAACATATAGGTCCGAATGACATTCTTTTTCGTTTTTCGTCTTGGAGAATCGAGGCTCCTCACAACCAGTTCGCTATCCAACTCTAAAATTATTGAAGATGAAGACATTCAGATATTCGTCAGTCTCTATAAGAAAATGTTAAATTAGACGTAATAAGATCAACAGGACTGCGTTCTTTCGGTGTTATATCTATCTTAAAGATCCTTTCTCCATGAAATTACAACATTTATATTATTTGGATGTATCATAAAAAGTACAATCTTTTCTACTCCCTTCGTCCCATTCAAATTGTAACAATTTGAT
Source organism: Drosera spatulata (assembly GCA_035668315.1). Classification (NCBI taxonomy): domain Eukaryota; kingdom Viridiplantae; phylum Streptophyta; class Magnoliopsida; order Caryophyllales; family Droseraceae; genus Drosera; species Drosera spatulata. The sequence goes on from JAOVYX010014455.1 coordinate 18,055, forward strand.
CCGACACGATAATTTATGTGTGAGTTGAATTAATAAGCAATCATAATTTTGCCCTTATAAGTGTGTGAGATAGAGAAATGAGGAAAAAAAAAAAAGATGGTGGATGGGTTGATATGATATAAAATATGGGTAGTTTGATATTTTTGTATAAAAATGTTACAATTTGAATGAGACGCCCTAAAAAAAAGTGTTACAACTTGAATGGGACAGAAAGAGTAATTTGATAGGGAATAATATTAAATCAATTATAATACACCTATCATTTCATCCCACAGGTGTTATAATTAATCGTACTTTTAATATTATTCAATACAAACACACATATAAATTTTTTATTCGTGTCAAGCCATTCAATTTTCACGGGACGGACGGAGTGTTTAAAAGCAAAGCCATGATAAGAGATGATGTTAAAATTCAAGATTTTTCTTTGCTAGAAATTGTATCCCCTCTATCCCAAAATAAATATAACAAATTATTTTTTACATTATTCAATACGTAATTTGTTAACGACGTAAGAAACTTACGTCATCGGTTCAGAATTGAAATACATAACTTAAACCATCACTAGTATTTCATGATAATTTTACGAAAAATGATGTTTGATCGTCCCGCGATACAATCAAAATTTACCTCGATAAACCCGATCAAATTGTTGTATTCCATCAGTCCCATAAAAGATTAAAACAATATGCAATTACTGCATTATTCAACTGTATTTTGATGCGTTATTTTTTGATATTTAATGATATATTTTGAAAATTTTATTGATATCAAAATTATAATTCGTAAATTGAATTATTTTTATATTTTATGTTAAATTTAAAAAAAAATATTATTTGGATGTTTCACAGATCATTTATAACTCAAAACAATTTTTTAGTCTATATGATCAAATGATATAATTAATTTGGAACGATCATGCTAATTAATTTAGGTGGGCGGAAAAATTGGGAATAAATTTCAAATTGATGGTGACCGCGGATCATCGGGAAAGGGAAAACGTTTGATTGCGCATTGATTTGCAAAGCGACAAAGCAGGAAACCGCCCACCACCGCCCATCCTCCTTCCCAAAACAACCCTCCGGATCCTCCGGCGCCGGCGCCGGCTACCGCCGATCTCCGGTCAAGGCCAGCATCCTCGTTTCTCTTTCCTCGTCTTTTTTAATTGTTGGTCAAATTACATGTTCGTAAATTCATTTTATGAATTTCAGTTCTCGGTTAATTCAATTCCTCGTTTGTCATTGTTCGTTATTGAATCGATTTCCCACATCGAGTTCGTGATTTTTGTGGGAGATTATGAGGGGAATTGTGATTGTTTGCAGCTAGGGTTTGTTTACAGAGTTGATTTATAATGAGTTTTAACAGGAATCTTGAAAAAAATTTCATTGTGGTGAAATTGGACCTTTATTTATGAGTTTTGAATATGAAGTTTTACCATTCGTTGTACTGGAGCGACTTTAATAATCAGTTCGATCATTTGGTAGAGTTAGTTCTCGTTTAAGATACCAAAATAGAGGAGACGAGTTCCTAGGATCTTTCAGGTTTTAGTAGGAACGTTTGTTTGCTAAATGGTAAATTTGATGGAGAACTCTATCTTTTTGAAAGAATGTTCTTCTTGTACAATATGTGAACCTTTATTTTTCTTTCTGTTGCATACTTGAAAGGTTGATGTTGTTTAGGTGGTGGGCTTAGATCGGATTATGGATGGCACATTGGTGTTTTGATGGAGTACTTGGTGTTATTGCACATGTATAAGTAACAAGTTGTGAATCTCCTCCTATACTGAATTCTGGAACCCTGTGATCTTGATAGATCTGTGATGAAACATATGTGTATTGTATGATTGTTACTAAGACAACCATGTTGTACTATGACAATCAAGTTGTGAATCTCATCCAATAGTAGACACGCTGCTTGCAAACTTAATTTTTTAAGGAAATTACGGTGTTCGCTGTATGCACTATCCGGTGAATGGTAGTGGCAATATACCCCTTCTCTTCGATATGGATAGAATATACAATTTGCATTTGTTAAGCTTATATTTCTTCGAGCACAATTTCTCTTCGATATGGATAGATTATACAATTTGCATTTGTTAAGCTTATATTTCTTCGTCCTCTGAAATGTGATCATCTTGATAGCTCTTCATCCATCATGCAGGCGAAATGGCTTCTACTAGCGAAGTGTGGATGCAGGATTACAACGACGCATCAAAACTTCGTGATGAAATAAACAATTTGATCTCCGAGGCAAAATCCTTGCCTCCAAGAGGACCACAAACACAACGCCATTTTTCTACCACTCGTAGAAAGATTCATATATTGAAGATAAAACTGGACACTCTTGACTCCATTTTATCAGGAGCTAATTTCAGACAACCATTGTAAGTTGCGATTTGCAACCTTCGATCTTTTGTTAGTACTTTCGGATGTGTTTTGTGTGTTAATTCTTGGCTTCTTGCTCTCTTGTTTCATAAATTTCTTTTGTGTCTCATTCCTGATGTAAATGCTGAGTTCAGTTCTGTGTTTGCCTGTTCTTGGTTGATTCAATAATGGCACCAAAGAGTTCGACGTCATGGTTGTGTTGGTACTTTGCCTCTGTCTTATCTTGATGACTTGATATTTTATGTCAATGCAACGGACAGTTTACTTCATACAGAGGAGGAACAAACACCACTCGTGCGACTCAACCTAGCTAGTCGGACTTGCATTTGCCTAGCTAGACGATGATTGATTATATTGTCTAGTATATTGCAATTTTTGTTTAGTGGATCCATATCATTTCTAGAAAAAATCTTTTTGTCCATTGCCAGTGATGTTTATGCTTCAGTGACGTTTCATCCATATAGTCCAATTCACTCCCTGCCCTTCCCCTCTGTCCATGCACTAAAAATGATGATCATGACAGTGCTGATGCTAAATTGTACTAATATAATGACAGATCAACGAGAGAGATGAATAAACGGAAGGAAATGTTGACTACAATGAGATCAAAAGTAAACGAAATGGCAATGACCCTCAACACATTCAGTTCTGCCAACAGAGAGAGCTTGCTTGGTACAGACTCAATGTCGAGTGATCTTATGAAGAGAGTTTCTGACATGGACAACCGTGGCATTGTAGGTTTCCAGCGTCAGATCATGAGAGGTTAGGATAAATTAGGTTCATATAAATTCTTGGTTTAGTATATCTGATGCATATGTGGTCAATTAGAGCTTCATCTTCTGTGTCTTTGGTTGCTATGCAGAACAAGATGAAAGCCTTGCTAAGCTAGAGGAGACTGTAGTCAGTACCAAACACATCGCGCTGGCGGTCAACGAGGAACTTAACCTGCATACAAGGCTGCTGGTACTGTTTCTTTACTGTTGTATTTCAGTAATGGAAAAGCCTTTACCCAATAGGAGTAGCTGCATCTCTTTTGTTAAATAGACACTATTACTTCAACCACAATTGTGGCGCAATATGTAAGAAAAATACTCTTTGGGGCTAAAAAACTGATTTTTTTTATTTTATTTTTTGCTGTGATCCTCAGGATAGCTTGGACGATCATGTTGAGACGACGACTTCCCGTCTGCAGGCAAACTTCTTCTCATGTTTCTGCTGTTCCTACTTTCACATGCACTATATTTAGTCATTCACAGGATTAGATTCCAGGAAAGTGTCAATGACAATTATTCGTTCTCGGTAATTATACAGGGTTTGTTAAGTGTATGTGACACTGTATTCTATATGTATGATTTTGGTGCAGCGTCTACAAAGGAGATTGGCAATAATAAACAAAAGCATGAAAGGAGGTTGCCTGAGATTGATCTTTCTGGTAATGTTGATCGTGCTTCTTATTCTCGTCATACTGGCCTTGATCAAGTACTTGTGAAGTTGCATGCCAGGTTGAGCTCCGACTCCGAGCTGACTCCGTATGAAGCTTTGATCTGGTCTTATTTCAGGACTACTATTTATTGTTCCTAGTGATTTCATTTTCAGGTGCTGACCGGATGTTGCTCCAGCAAGGATTCTTCCTATATTTGAAAACAATTCTGCTCAGGATGTACAGCGATTTATGCCTGCTCGCATTTCATCATCATCGTTCTCCCATGGCGGTTTGTTTTTCAATAGCTGTACAGGGGACTGAAGTCTGTTCTTGAAGCGAATTGCGATGACTATTTTATTGTTACTATATGCATTTGATTGTCTGTGATAACGATCGTCGATCAAATCCTTGGCCCATGATAACTGAATTCATGTAAACCCTATTCAGTACTCTTTCCGTCTTATATTATAGATCATATTTTCTTATTCACATCGTCCCAAAATATAATCAACATATCATATTTATTAACTTTTTTACATAAAAAACACAAAAATAAATTATCATCTGTTATATTACACTTACCACCTCTTTCTTCATTCTCTCTCGTTCTTTTTCCTAAACCTTACTTATATCCTACTATCATTAAAAAAATATATTTTTTTTATCAAATCCTATAAAAATAAAACACATATATAAATCTATATTTTGGGACGGAGTAAGTATTTGATGCGGGCAGGTGATTGCATAGCAAGTGACGCAAACCAGTACGGGATGCTAGAAAAGCAAAAGGCGCATACGTCGAAACATGGCAAGCAAGGCATCAGTGTGGTAATGCCATTACTCAAATACTGTTTGTTAAACTCGCTCAATGCACAGATGAATAATAGTTACTGCAGATTAAACTTGACATTAGCGAGTCACCGAACATGTAATTTGACTATCCATGCAATGTTGATCAATTGTCTCAGACATATGTGTTCCAGGATAAGTGTATCATCACGGACGTTTAGGGATAAAAAAGTTAATCACGAATTTGTAGTTATCGACTGTGACCAAATGCACCGGATGCATAAAATACACAAAAAGCGTATGCGTTCCCGATCGATGGGGTAGGATTTCCAATCGAAGAATTTCGCCTTAGCTATCAACCTTTGTACATATAATCTATACCTAGTATGAAAAGCCAACGAAAACTTGCATTCCTGGGACTGTAAGAGTAATTGATATTTTCTTCGTGCCATATTTATTAAAATATTTTGATTTGACATGAGAATTTACACGAATATTGAATTTGTATGAATTTTGATGAATAAATAATATTTTTTTAATGATAGTGGGATTTACTGTGACATTTGTGACAGAAGATAATGATCATACTATAACAGATGAGATTGATTTAATATTTTTTTATATTAAAAGGTTATCAAAAGAGAAAATATTATAATTTTTTTTAAATTAATCAAATTAAAAAATATTATGATTAATATGGGAGGAATGAAACTGAAAAATCTGTTGAATCCTTTTTCACTGAATTTCTTAGGTTTCTGAGTCACTAGGAACATAGAAACAGGAATGACAAATGATTGTCATTAGGAAATCTGATTGTAATGTTTTTTAATGCAAAAATGTGTGATATGAGTAATACCTTGTCCATAAGAAGTGTAATGTTCACTTGCATAAATCGCACCTGATGTCCAATGTTCCTAAAAGTGGTTTCAAATATTCAAATATTGATTTATATATTATTAAAGGATTTTAAGGCTAATATTAATGCAAAAACGGCATATATAATCAATATGAAATGCGTTAAATAAAACAACTCCATTTTTTATGCATGCAAAACGGAACCCATCAAAACCAAAAATCGCCAAATCACGATGATATGTACAATGTGGCCGAATTTGGCATCGTTTTATGGAAGTGGGATTCTGCAACCGTTCACTCGAAAAAAAATAAAAAAATTTGATAAATATTTCTTTCTAAAGAAATACTAAAATTTCAATAAAAATGAAAAAATAAAAATGAAATAATAAATTCTCATTCTAAAATTTACACGAAGGAGTACCAGTTTTTTGATTATTTACTTTTTACTTTTATAATTTGATTTGGAACATAGAACTTTATGAATGGCAATTTTTCATAACATATACTTCCTGCGTCATATAATACATAATACATGAAATTTTTTTTTGGACTGTCTCAATTTACTTATAATTTTTTCTCTTTTTAGTCAATATTTAATCTAAAAAAATCACATCAATCATATTTTATTATCGTATATCCATTAATTTCTCTCACAACAATCTCATTATCTCTAAAAAATATTTTTTTTCCATCAAATTCCACAAAAACTCATCACACATATAAATTCTTGTGTCGGATTAAACGATTACAAATATTATTAGACGTAAGGAGTAGTAATCTATGACAAAAAAAACCATTATTTTAATATTTGTGACTTTCAAGGTTTTACTTATTGCAAGTAACCACAAAGCTTATTTATATCAGTAGCATCACTGATCGGTTGCCCAGGATTAAAACAAAGTAACGATGACAAAAAGACTAGTTTTGCTAAGGAAATATATGGGACTATTAGACTAAGATTTTGCATGGAGTCGAACATTTACAGGAACACTTTTATAAACAAAATACTTCACCCACATGTTGATATAAAGTAAAAATTATATCAAATTAATCATTCTTTAAAGAATACACCCTAGTATAAGCAATTGTTAGAACAAATGAAGGATATCACTCGAAAGTATACAGAGAAATAATGGGGTGATTATAAATCATCAAATGGCTGCAACAAATCCCATCGAGTGCAGAGAGATTGTAGAAAAATCATACCACTGTCATCCCATGTTATCAAATAAATTACGATGTTATATATTTTAAAATTTAATTTAATATGCTTAAATGTTGATTTTTATAAAATCATTATGAGACATTAATATTACATTAATTTATATATTTTAATTTTAAATCAATTTAATATTTCTCTAATATCGTTAAAAATAAAACAAAACATATTGAAATGTGTATCTTCGTAATTTATTTAAAACGAAAAAAATATTTAACAAAATAAAACTTGATATAATGTGGAGAAACTATACTCAGTGTCGAGAAACTTCACACAGTGTGAAGAAACCCACTTATCATGCTTTCGACGGTGAGATTTCCTCCTCATCTGATATGGTTAGCCAATGTAGGTTTTCCCTGAAAAACTACAGGGATTACAATATTGAATTTGATACATCCAAAACAACATATAAAAAAATTTTATTCAAAAAAATAATATGAATGTTATGTCTTGAATATATTAATCTTGATCTTGACAACAACGATGGCCAAAACTTCACACAAATAAAAACATATTGGGATAAATAATGTACTCCTAGTTTTTCTTTTGAAAGCTTAACATTGATTTCGGTCCTAATCATCATCTAATGATCTGATAATAACCCAACCCTAACCCAAAACCCCCCCTTTTTGGCAACAAGAATCAACCAAAATCTTCCATCATTTCATTTCTCACCAACACACAAACTCTCATCAAATCTCACCACCACCAATCTCATCTCATCCATGGATCAATCATCATCATCATTACTATCCCTAATCATCACCGCTTCACTCACCCGACTCCGTCACCTCATCGCCACCAGCAACTGCGGCGATTTCGGTGACTCTGGTGGTGGAGACTACGAGGAGCTGGAATCCGATGATGGGTCATCGGCGAATCGCTTGTTTTCGAAACCCTTTTTGATTTTGTACTTGGTATTGAACATGGTGTTGGTGATTGGGTCACTGGGTGTGTTGGGGTTGAGCTGGAGGGAAAGGCCGTTGAGCTGGAGGTTTTGGATTTGTGGGTATGCTTTGGGGTGTGTTTTGCAGGTGGGTTTGGTTTGGAGGGAGATTGATTCGAGGTGGAGTGGCAGCGGCGGCGGCGGCGGGGATGATGGGTTTTGGTGGTGGGCATCGTGTGGGGGTGGAAGCAGGTGAGTGGAGTTGGTGAAGTTTCTAATTTTGGTTGTGATATTGGGAATTTTGTTTGTTTGGATTGTGATGATGGTTTGAGTGTACCCATCGTTTTCGGTGTAGGATTGTTCATTTGCAATGTGATTTTTGAATTGTTGAGAAATTTTGTTGTTGAATTGAATTGTTCTTCATGATTTTGGGCTGCGGCTAGAGTGTCTTTGATTGGTGTTTTGGGTGTGTATCAGTGTGATTCATGTTAGTTGATCGAGATTGATGAGGAAAGATAGTTGTTGAGACAGAACTCTCTGAGGTTAGTTACTGTGTGAATCGAAAGGTGAAAGAATCACGGTGAAAGTTCATACCTTTGGATTGATATCGGGGGATTAAAATGCATGAATGGTACTGTGAAATGAGAGTTTTAGTTTCTGGCCTAGGGAGTGTAAGGGTGTGTCAAAAGTTTGTTACTTTGCCGAGAAAATTTTGAAGTGCTTGGCTGGAAATAGGGTTGGAATCGGGTGTCTGATTCTTACTACTGGCCGCTGATGCAAATAGGAAGGTTGTGATATTGCAGATGTATGTAAAGGGTTTGCTCAAGATTCAGTGATTCACATTACAATTTTCTTCTGGGTTTGTTGGACTTAATCATGTGTATGAATCAGAGGTGTAACCCGTCTGGCAGGCAGAGCAAGAGTGGCAAGTTAACATTCTCCCAGTACATTGTAAAAGATAAAATGAATGACCCTCTTAGAAGTTACAGGTTTTAGTGGACAGCAGGGGAATTTGTGTTAGCATTTGAGATTTAAGCTTGTTGTGCGTAGTTTGAGGTCTCTGAGGCCATAATTTTTTTGAGGTATAGCACTTGACCTCTCGAGCAAGCTGGGTTTGAGGCGACAGACAATGATCTGTTACTGTTAACTGATATTAGACATAAAGCCAACTAGGACGGTTGCTGGCTTTGCGTTTTGGATTATTATTTAGAGGGCTATGGTCCAATTCCAAACTTCTGCGTAAGCTGTGTGGATCAACTGAACAACGTATTTGCCTATGTAGCTTTTATACTCCGATCAGCCAGTCTGTTAAATGTCTTATTGCATCCATTTCTCATGATGCCAAAAGGTCCAGGACTGTAATTTGTTGCTCTGAGATATGTTTTTGTTCGTTTGCGCATAACTTCGACTTGCATGAATATGACTGCACAATACTATGTCAGATGTCTTCCTTCTGCTCATGGGTTTATTTATTTATTCATCACTGTATACTGTTCCTTCGATTTGTACCTCTACTTTTGGAGTCTCTGTGGCTAGATTTTTGTATTTTTGAGAATGTTGTTGATTATTTCATATGCTACTTTAATGGTTTAACTGCAATGAGTAACAAAATCTTTTGTTGTCCAGCACCTTGATGAAGCTGGAAACAACAAATTCTATGGCCTCATCACTCTGGTGGGTGGTTGGATTCTATTGGGTTTGTACCGGTGGCCATGCCCTTGAGCAGGAATCTCCTCGGTTGTACTGATAAGTTTTTCTTACATTGTTCAATTTTTTTGGTTTCCCTTGGTATCTGTCAGTCATTTTTCTATGGTTTACTATGGTTTGCCTTAAATAGTTTTCTTAGGTTATGTGCCTTCATCATTCATAATTAGTGTCTACTATGGTTTGTCTTAGCTTTTCTATGGACATTAGCTCCGCTTGCTGATGATTGCTGTGATTCAAGTACTTGTTTATGATCGGTTTCTGCTTCTTGTCCATTGCGTGATGTAACACAGGCTTCTTTTCGATAGCATAACCTGTATGTATAAAATCATGAGACCATTTGTTTAATTGCAGGCATGCTGTTGTTTTGTTGGCCTTCGATGTTATCATTGTGGCCCTCGTCACAGGAATTATATTTGCCATCTGCCTTGCTCTCTTCTGTTGTATCCCAATCATAGCGATTGCCTATGCTATGAGCATCAGAGAAGGAGCCACTGAAGATGATATCAGACTTCTTCCCAAGTATGAGTTCCGCCAATCCTATGCGTGCAGGAAAATATCTTTCTGGGAGTTGAATCAAGAAGCTAGACAGGACACAGATTCAGGAACGATATCTTCCATGAGCGAGCTGTCTTTTTACCCAGAAGATTCTGCAAGTATATTTCATTTTCACTTCTGTGCTGATGAAATTTATTTTTGGAATTCTCCTTATTTGCAGGAGTGCTGCATCTGCTTAGCTCAATACGTCGAAGGAGCTGAATTGTGCACTCTTCCTTGCAATCACCATTTTCACTTTGGATGCATCAGCAGATGGCTTCGAATTAATGCAACTTGTCCTCTATGCAGGTGTGACACATTAGTGTAAGTTCCATTTTATGGGCTCTTGGAAAGGGATGAGTCGAGCTAACTTAGATGAGATACTGAGCAGCTGAGGCAATACTGAAACTACTTAACGCTTCTAGATCTGCTTACTGTTGGATTAGGGTGGGAGAATAGCTGAAACTGTAAAGGCAAAAGGCACGATCCTGTTTTTTGTTCCTGTAGTTTATTTTCAGACTCATAGATTCCTGTGAATAGCTGAATCTCATTGCTTGAGCTAATTAAGCTCATGCTTTTGATGTATTTGGTGCAAAAGCTATAGGGCGATGGGTGAGTTGTTCTTGCCGGGTGTTTCTGGAAGAAGATAATTAGTATTGACGCTTTAAGCTCGTGTTTCGCATCATGCCAAATTGTGAATAGTACAGTGGATCAGTCCTATGTTTGAGCGCCTCTCTTTGGATCTGGTAATTCATGCAGTCGATACGATTTCACCACACAGTATAGACAGTTCCGATTTGCTGCTGCCTAAACATGCACCTGTTGGTCAAGTGCAGCTTCACTATCACTCTGATCCTGATTGTATGCATATGATCGAATCATGAAATGCAATATCTTACAGCATTATGTACATCAACAGGCACTAACTAGTAATGACTCTTCAAAATTCCAGAAAAAGATTCTGGTGTGAGAATTCCATATACAAATACACAATAGGAGCCAGCTAATTCTGATAGTCTCGAGGTGACGTGATAAATACAGTCTAGTCTTATCTCTGTTGATCCATTTGAAGCTAAACTATAGTTGCGGAAAATGGAGGACACTTCAACCTAATTCCAGCCATCTTCAGTCTGCCCACATTATTCTGTCTTAGATTTTGTGACATCCTTCCAGCCATCCTTCGATTTAAACTGGAACCTGAAGATACATACAGCAAGCAAGCTCCCCAGTACTGGTGCGAGCCAGTACACAAGTAAATGCTCCTTGGATAAATGATCACCTCGAGCATATGCCCATCCCATGACCTACGAAACCAGATAATTCAACCAATGCCGAAATCGACTATCAATTATGTCTGGGAGGATATTGGTAGTGATGATGTTAAGAAGTTAACTGATTTATGAAGACTTACAGAGGCTGGATTCATCACTCCACCTGTCAAATCGGAACCAAGTATTTGAAGAGTAAGCTTCGAAACACTTGATATCCAGGTCTTCCTGAAGAAACTTCCCGGCATGCTTCTTGTGAGGCTGAGTGAAACAGAGACGATCACAAATGCTAAAAGTCCTTCAGTTAATGCACCTCGATGTATGTCAACGTTGAGCTTGGGTCCTCTACCAATTTCAGGGATGGCGTTGATGAGAAGCCTCACCCCGTAAATAGATCCAAGTATCTAAATCATACAAATTTTCCAAAACAAAGTGCAAGATCATCTTAAACATTGATGAAATAACAGATGGAAAATAAGTATGTTGATGAACCCTGAGGGCTGAGACTGAGAGAAGTACTCAAAGTTGCAAGACTCTCCCAGAAATTGTTCCATCAACCAACTATTCTAGAAAGACTACAGCGTCACCAACGATCTGATGGTCTGAGTAATAGTGAGTTCAATCCTCTCAAACAAGGTCTCAAATTCGAGTCTCGCTAGCACAGTTATACTAAGATAATTAAGAAAGCTTAACCCACCCTTAAGATCCTACCCCACTCAATTTCAGATTAATCGGGCCACAATGGGACGCTCTGAACTCCAAAGACTTTGAAGTCTTGACGAATACCACAATCTTTAGGCTTTGCCTCATGAGTTCGCCACTTTGCAAGACAAATGTCAATATGTTATGTCCATCAAACATAAAAACATCAACCCAATCAAACACTGTCTATGAAAACCAAGACCCAAAGTTCATCCAACCCATCATCACATTGCAAAACAAAACCCATATCACATCATCACACATCACACAATCACAAAGATCCAAAACAGCACTGCCAAGATCAACAACCTGAGCCGGAATCCTGGCGCCAAGGGTGAACAAAACCGTCCCAGCATCACCCGACACGGCACCCGACAACACCGTCAAGGGATTATAACTTCCTCCACCGGTGATCTTACCCAAGAAAGCGAACAAGAACATGTTGATGATCGAGAAAACATATCTGATGATCTCGGAGAAAAAGGGTTCGTGCCCTAGGGGAAGGCCATGGGTGCTGTGGATGAAGAGTTTGATGAGAGGGCTTGAGCATATCCACATCGATGAGAGAACGAAATCTGAGAGCAATAAGATGGATTTGGGTTTGCCCATGATGAAAAATTGGGACTTTTGTGATGGGGAGTTGCTTGTGATAAATGAAATTGGTTTCTGTTTGGATGTTAACTGGTTTTTGGATTGGGAAAATGGGAATCTGGGTTTTTGGATTGGGAAAATGGGAATCTGAGATTGAGTTTCCAGGAAAGTTGGAATGCAGTGCCTTGAAACTGCACTTCTAATTGCACTTTATAATTTGTAACTTGTAACCCTTTGGCGTATATCGTAACTTTCGCAAGTATGTTCAACAATTGGTTAAGGGAGGTGGATAATTGGTGTACCCTTTTGTCACGGTTATAGATATAGGAATTCTAGAAAAAAGTCGTATTGATCAATGAGTAACGATGTTCTGATGGAAGGTTTTGCTAGAATTATATCATCATTTAGTAACTGGATGTATGCCTGAAAATCAGTCACTATGGAAAGTATAAAAGCATGTCCAAGCAATACAATGTCGTATGAGGAACAACAAAGAATGATCTTGTTCTGATTTAACATAGACCATGGTGAAGTGTGAAGGCAGAGCTTATATCTGTCAATATTACGGCAGCAAGATCTGCACTACCACTTGAACTCTAGATAAACATCGTTACAAATGGTAAATTTAACGAGCAACAAGAAGCGGGATAGAAGCACAACCAAATCACATCCACATCGGATTCCAAAAATTTGTAATCAATTTACAGAAGAATCATGTTCCTCGCTGCTTCCATGCTTCTTACAGATTCAACAAGATTTTAACAACTGACCCCTACTTAAACAAAAGAATGAAAAACACTAACTATAATCGTGTATGATTTCCACATATTCACCAAGCAAACGATAAATTAAGCTCTCAGCTAAAACACAGAATCTGGCTGACGGGAAGCCAGAACAACGGCCACACGGCTTCTAAGCGTCTAGCAGATTGAATGTCAACTTTGCCACCCGACGAGGCCATTGTGTTAACTCGAAAGAGTCAAAACCCGGGAAATAATCTGCAAGATATCATGCGACACAATGGAAAAGAGAAAGATCTGATACTCCCATCAGCCTTTATTCACCCGAAGTCTTCACAAAATGAAATCTGAAGCCGGGAGACACTGGAAGTAAAATGTTGTTCAAACAATCCAATGGGCTCAGTTTCTCTCTACTGCAAGACCACAACGGCCCTTAACTACCTGATGCCTCAGCTTCCTTCCCGTGTTCTTCCTCACGGATATGCCTGCGCAGTCGTCTTAGCCAAATATCATAATCCAAAGGGTACGGGGTCCCGCATAGACTGTCTACATAATCTGCAAAAGCTTTTAGTACAGCTGAGATATCACCAAGCTTCTGCTGAATCAACCTTCTCGACCAAGCTGTCTCTCTCCATTGCAGAGCTCCCTCAACTGAATCCAA
>JAOVYX010014466.1:0-31812 GCA_035668315.1 Drosera spatulata
GCCAAACTATGTAACTAAATAGTTTCCGTACTTATGATGTAACATGACTTGTATTAGCTGAGCAGGTTGAATTGAAGAATCGTAGGTATTTTCCTTAACTCTCGGTACCTCTAGACCCGTTTGGTTTAGTTAGTCTTGTCATGAATCGGGTTCGTGACGGCATAACGCCACGTGTCCTAGCAGCGGAGTTCGGGGCATTACAGAATGTTATCAGAGCAGGGTTTATAGGTTAGAGTTGAGAAGTTTAATAAACAACAGACAAAATGTGATAAAACGAATATATGGGTTATATAAGAGACTGGTTGTATTTGATGATGTCAGGATACTTACGCAGTCTCTATTTATTCTTTAGGATAGATCACGAGGGAGTACCAGTCGAGCAAGTGTTGTCACGAGTACCAGTCATGGTGGACGACGAGAAACTAGATGTATGTCTGACCTTTTTGGAGCACGTGATTATCCCTGCGGCTATCAGGGAGAATCCGATCTTCGAGCTTCCATAGTGTAACCAAATAAGAGGCATTTCACTATATTTGGGGTTTTTTTATTAAACCTTAACCTTCTTGGAGATTACATAATGGGTGCAATCTACACACTAAACACCTTTCTTGAAGTGATTCCCAAGAGCTCTCTTGATGTCTTCACTAAGTCAGTTAGTCCCTAACAAAACACCTTCTCCAAGTGTTTGTGAGCCTTTAAGAACAGCTTGATATAGCACTTATTCAGCTAACTTGATATATCTTGTATTACAGCAAGGTTAGCATTTGTATATCCTCAATTTATAAACAAGGCATATTCACTAGTCGCTGTCTCTTTTGTACCATAAAATAATCTTAGCCATTGATTTCCATTAAGAAGTGTCCAAAAGTCAACTTTCAACGCTTCTAAAAACGATCTGAGATTAATCAAGTCGATTAAAAACTGTCACTTTAACACAGAATTTTTGTCCTGTACTGAGCTCTAACGTTATACTTTGTTGTTCAGGTAGTTAGAAGAACAATTAGCCTCCAGTATTGAAACATCTGTTCTGGTCACATGACTTTATCCATTCTATGCAATCTGCAACCCACTCTGCTCCCTTAGTCTACCCTTCTGACACGAAGTACCAAACCAGTTCATCTGCACTTTGCTGTTATCCAAACCCACTCTGCTGCCATAGTTTACCCTTCTTACTTAAAATACCAAAGAAGTTCATCCGCACTTTGCTCTTATCCGAATCCGCAATCTGATGACTTACTGATTTCTACCCTTCTGTCCTTTGCGTGAGAATTGTTGCCGCCTTAGTGTTTTCTTGGAAGCTGTTTTGTTTATCATCAATTTCTTAGGATTTGATCCGACAGTAGTGCTTTACATAAACGATGTGGAGCTTTCAGTTTCAATTATTGGTGTAGTATATATTTGGGACACTATATTATATTGATGACAGGATGATCTTGAGAGAATGGATGGAAAGGTTTGTAGAAAGGATATCCCAAAATCAATGAGAAAGAACAAGAAAAAAAAACACAAATAAGGGCAAGGGAGAAAAGGACTAAACATAAGTAATGGGCCTCTTTTTCGCAGCCCATCAACTAGCAAATCCGAACACGATAGGCCCGACCCATGAAGCATCATCTTCTTCATTGTCTCTGTAAACCCTAGCGTCCATGAACGACGCAGTATTTCGACGACTTCACGGACGATTTATCCACTTTGTTGCTATCTTAAACCCTCGACCCTAACGCCCTCAAATCCGGGGGGGTCAGGTGACCCCCCTGGCCCCTATCTAGCTCCGCCCCTG
The DNA here is from genome assembly GCA_035668315.1 of Drosera spatulata. Classification (NCBI taxonomy): domain Eukaryota; kingdom Viridiplantae; phylum Streptophyta; class Magnoliopsida; order Caryophyllales; family Droseraceae; genus Drosera; species Drosera spatulata. The sequence goes on from JAOVYX010014466.1 coordinate 1,781, forward strand.
CTTGTGTATATCAAAGAAGGTAATTTCTTGGCATGAGTTTGATTGAAACGTAATGCTGTGAGTTTGGGAATGAGAGAACAGAGGAAGTTAAAAGTAGGGATTGAAATTTATGTTGTTGGATTTGTGGTAGAAACTGTATTCGATCCAGAATTTGTGGTTTGAGGTGTGGTATTTAGGTCTCCCATTGATGGCTGCCCTATTTGTTTGAGGTTGAAGTTGATGCAGGATCTTAGGCCTCCTTGAGGAAGACATAGCTCTGATCCCATATTCGAACTTGAATTCTCATCGATTGAATTGTTACAATACAACCGTGGAATATATGAAGTGGTGCATTCCTAAGATATGTGATACAGTTTCCCGAAGAGACGAGATTGCAATCAACACATGTATGGCAAGTATCAATCAAGGACAGCATTCCCTTACATGCTATGCGTCAAATGTTTCATAGTTACGAGTTCGTGATGAATTCAGAGGTTCAGCTATTCCAAGGATGGTTAGTTTTGTACAGATTGTCTTTGTTTCTACATGTTTTTCTGGATAGTGTTTCTCATGCTTTCTGATAGGTGTATTCGAAGTTTAGGGCGATGATGGACAATGTGAACTTGGAGCTTTTGGTTGCTGATTTGTGGGGCTGGAGATCATTAGATTTTAGGGATAGCTTGATTTGTTGAGGGGTTTATCTTTTGGAATGGAGGATTCGCTTTGTGCTGAACTTTTGTTTGGCCTTGATTTTTCTTATATCAGTATATGGTTGTATGACCTTGCACTGTGGTTTCTGATGGTGGAGCTTGAACTTGCAAGACTTGATATTCATGCTATTTCTTGTTAAGTTTTTGTGCTATGACAGCTTGATTATTCAGTGTTACATGATTATAGTACTGAAAATTGACAGTGGACTAAAAGTGTAGGACAATGACGACAAGTGAGCGTAAAATGATTAAGAACGAGGATGGGAGTTCATGCAGAAGGTGATTACGAAGTTGAAGAACATTTTAGAAGGGTTGGTGATGCATATTTTTCTGATTACTCCTTTTAAATGTAGTAGTGTGTATTTGATTTAGTTTGGATATATTTAGATTTAGTTTGCTAGTTATTTTAATTAGTTAAGCTAGTGAACTAGTGGGGAGTTATTTAGTAGATTACTGGTAGTTAGTTTGTTTTAATGTATTTTCCCTATAAAAAGGACAATCCAGTTGAAGTTATGTAAGCAGAATTAAACAAATCAATCCCAACATCTGTATTCTTCCACATCTCTGGAGTTTTGGTCTTTCCTCGAAAAAGACCGTATCAGTTGGTGGAGCCGCAATTCAGCTCCGGAGACTACATGATGTTGTACACACAAGTGTCTTCGTCCTCGCCATCTCTAACATTGATTTATTTTTTGATTCAGTGTGTTTATTGTTGGTTTCATCGAATTCTAATTCTGCCGGACTATACGTGTACTCAGGAGCCACCTCATGATTACTCCCAGCAGCTTTATGATGAGTATCGGGGGTTTTTCGAGGAGTACATCACATCGACTGTAAGTGATGGACTACCCTTTAATTTTATCACATCCTATTCGCTGTGTATTATGCTCAAGGATCTAGGGCATGTGATGTTTCTTATCTCACATTGAGCCATGATTTAAATGATTGAATTGCCCATTTTACTGTTAAATGACCATCTCTGGAAGTTCATCTCATTCATAGATCCATGTACTAACATGGATGATGGGTTCCCAAGTTTGAAAGATAATAAAGGGTCACATGGTTGCCCAACTGTGATTATGCTTTCTTTGTCCAAGTAAAATCTGGTTTCAGATGAAGGGATATGCCATATATCCACAGATGCTTTATACTCCTTTCAATTTCATCAGTAATAGGCTGCTGGCAATGATCATAGGACTAGAATTTATCCCTCTAAATGAGAAAAAGGGTTGTTCGTTCAAACAACTCATTAACATTTTAGCTTGAATTCTGTCATTCCAGTTAATATGGCTGTATATCATCTTATCTTTACATCAAGAAATATGTTGATGGAAGAAATTCAGGACTATAGAAAGTTTGACAGGCCACATTAACACTAACTAAATATGTTTTATAATAAAAATCGGAGTGCGATTTAATTTTAGTGGGATGTACTTTGTGAGTACCTTTGGATAGCTGAAAGTGTCTCGTGCATCGCTTTGGGCTATGGGCAGTATGTGTTGTTAGAATTTGTTGAATAAGTATGTAGTCATCAGTGTTTTCCCCATTGGCATAGTTATAGGACTCTTCTTGGGATGTGATGTCATTTATCTTTACTGATACCCTCCGCATTCAGGTTTTTCTTGTTGTAAATTCCTTAATGCACAGGTGATTTGAATCCTGGACATTTGTCCACATTATCTTCAGATTATGTGATAGTGTCCTAAACTTTATGCATTCTGGACATAAAATAGGAATCTCATGAAATGTCTGGAAATGATTATTATTACTCTGCTGTGATGCTTGTGATGTGTGATGTTGGGTCTTTGAGTTGAAATCCTTCTAGCTTTCTTGTGTTTGACAGTGCTTGTGAGATGAAGTATCATTTATCTTAAATATATTGATACTTTGCAGAAATAAAAGCGGTGAACTCTCTTAAGATATTCCAAATCCAATAATCAACTCTCACTTTAGAATTTGAGTCCTATTCTCTACATATATTATTTTGCATATAAATATCGCGGTTATATAAATCGTTCTGGATCATTTCCCTTTGCAGGTGTTGCCTTCTTTAAAGGAGAAACATGATGAATTGATGCTAAGAGAGCTTGTGAAAAGGTGGCAAAATCACAAGGTTATGGTTCGCTGGCTTTCTCGTTTCTTTCATTACCTGGATTGTTACTTCACTGCTCGAAGGTCACTTCCACCTTCGAATGAAGTTGGACTTGCTTGCTTCCGCAATCTGGTATGATTAGTGTCTTCTGTCTACAACTCATGGTCTCATGTTGTGCGTTTGTGTAGTGGCCTTTGATGGACTCTTTTTCTCAATTTTGACATTCCTATTGACTCAGGTCTATACTGAACTAAATGTTAAAGTAAGGGATGCTGTCATATCTCTGGTATGGAATTTTCCGTAACTTGATTTTTTTTTTTTAAATTTTTTTCTCTATTTCCTGTTTCAAAGCTTGCCCTGATCACATCCTAATTGCCAGATTGATCAAGAGCGTGAAAGAGAGCAGATTGATAGGGCACTCTTGAAGAATATCCTTGATATTTTTGTGGAAATCGGGATGGGGCATATGGAATATTACGAGAATGACTTTGAAGCTGACATGTTGAGAGATACAGCTGCGTATTATTCAAGGAAGGCTTCAAACTGGATTCTTGAAGATTCGTGTCCTGTCTACTTGCTAGAAGTTTTGTTCTCTGCATATTGCTTTATTTGGTTCCATTTTCATTGCATTTGGGACAATCCAGTTTCGTTTTCATTATCATATCTCCCTGTCTTCTGAATTTCAGGTCGAGGAATGTTTAAGGAGGGAGAAGGAGAGAGTTTCGCATTACCTACACTCTAGTAGTGAGCCAAAGTTACTTGAGGTTGGTTGACGCATGTGAATCATGATTCGTTGTTTTCACAATTCAAGTTATAGCTCCATTGTGATCATCTCACCTGAGCATGTTTCATCTTTGGAGCAATGGGTTTCACACCTGGAATCTTTATTCCGGAAGCATGTTGAGGGTGGTTTTCTTACTTTTCATGCCTCCTAAGTAGTTATTGTTCATGCTTAGGAGAGCTGACTTTCTGTCATCATCCTAATGCACTCTTGGTTCCTGCTTAGGAGAGCTGACTTTCTGTTGTCACCCTAATGCAGCAGGAAATTCCCTGCCCAATGCAGCAGGAACCTCTCTGTGGAAATGGTACATGTCCATTCTTGGTTCTTGGTCATAAAGCTGCAGGTTTTAAAATTTAGTAGTGACTTTTCACTTCCCTTGTTGGTAAAATGTGTTGATATATTGAAGGAATTTTATCAAACAAAATGGAAGCACAGGAAACTTACATGGATTTGCTCGTTGGGAATGTGGAATGTAAATGGAAAATACGAATTAAAGACGGTAGAGCTGGTTGTGACCACCAATCAGGTATGGTACTCTCCAGCTCATGGATTATGAATTGTGTTGTTTTACATCGAGTCGACTCGGTAAGGGCTCATTTAGGCTCGTTCATTTAGGGCTCATTAGAGCTCGTTAACGACTTGGTTTAGTAAGGACTCGATAAGGGCTTGTTTAGGATCGGTTCATTTCAATTTAGAAAAGAAATCATGAATTATAGAATTTTTAGTGAATATAAATAACTTATATTTAATTTATATACATAAGTATTTCGATTATTATATATATAACGAGTCTTTATCGAGCTTTTATCTAGCCGAGCCCGAGCTCAAGTCCTTATCGAGACAAGCTCGAGCTCAAGCCTTTATCGATCCGAGCTCGAGTCGAGATAAATAGTTGTATGTTCAAGCTCGTTCGTTTAATTAAATAAGTTGAGAATTTTGTTCGTGTTCAGCTCGTTTAGTAATCTAACGAGCTTGAACGAACTCTTAACGAACCGAGCCCGAGCCGAGTCACGAACCGCGCCCGAGCCGAGTCTCGAGCTTAACAAGCTTTTTTACCGCCCTAGTAATTGCCATCAAGGGTAAGCCAAATGTGTTATACCAACTGCAATTGCAAGGTATGTCTCCATGGCTATCAGTGGAGTGCAGAAATTGCGGACAGTATGTTACTGCTGCTGGAGAGCCTCTTCAGATATAGTCACTCATAATAGCGTTGTGTGGGGGCCGAAGGGATTTTTTTCATTTTGATTGAAAGGGAGTAGGATTGATTTCCTGTGTTGATGAGTGATTAGAACTGCCATTTCTTTCTGTAACTCTTCCTTGTGATCATGTATCCTCCTCCCCGCCCAAAAGGAAATTTGTGCTGCATCGCAGTTTTCTCTGTGTCTTGCTCTCTCTGTAACATGCGTTGAATATTATTGTCTCTCTCTGTTAAATGGTTATAATGTGCTTGGCATAACTTGCTTCCCTTTCCCTGCTAGCCCAGCGTTCTAATTTTTATGATCATATTCGGATTGCCTGTTTGCACATTGTGTACGCCATCATCTGATTGCAATCCCCAAGCCGAGTGACTGTATGCGACATATATGGGCATATCCTTATATAAATGGACTCGTTCTCGTTCCAGAACACCAAGGACACTAACACTTGCAAACAATGTTTTCGCAACCCAAAACAGATTGGGATAACTGTGGCTTGGTTTGTTGTTATTGACTATTCGGCTCAATACTTTTCGTCGATTTGTCTACATCGCATTTCTGGCAATTGATGTAGTGACGGCAGTTCCACGAGTAGGTTGTTTGCACAAAAACTCCTGATATAAAGATGAGCATTTTTAGAGAGACCATAGCGCTAGAGCTTTGTCCATCAAGCTTGAGTGCCTCAAAGTATCAAGATTTTCTCGGTGCGAAGAGTGTCTCGATCCTTCCTGAGTTCGCTTAGATTCACAAACACAGTCCAGTCTGCTGCACCTGATATGGTTCCACTTTAAGGTTTACCCAATGCCGGGAGCAATCATGGTTTCAGTTCTCTGAAATTCATCGGCTGTCGAACGATGAATATTTACATGTAAGATATCACTGAGAGTGTGACGGAGCGTTTTCACTTAAGTTGTGCTTAGCTCGATAAGCCAACCCTGTCGGTTTATGGTTTCACTTCTTTGATATGATGCATCAGCTTGTCTGATGTCAAAGTTTCTTATTCTATGAGAGAGACAAGGAAAGAGAATGTAAATGATCTTATCTCACGGACTAAAAGGTTGATTCAGTCAAGAATTGAATCTACCACCGTAAAACTACTACGATAGACCCAGTTGGTTCAGATTGTTTAGCCATTCGTTCTGTAACTGATTTTATAATTGACTGATAGTCAACCTTATAAGTATTACTCGTTTAGTTGGGTGTCAAATTCCTAAAACAACCAGAGAAGTGATTTCAAACAAGGGAGTTGCTTGTCATAATTTTTGTGCTAGTTATTTGTGTTGAGATTTGCTCTTTTAAATGAAGTTAAGGGATATAAAATATTACATAAAATATGACATATATAAATGTGTAATAAATGTGTAAAGTGAAGAAATCAAAAGACTGTTTGAAAACTTTATCCATATTGATGATGAGGACAGTGGAATGAACATATATAAAATTACTTTCACATATATTTTCTAGAATTAAAGTAAAAGATATGTGGATTTGGAAACGCACAAGCACACGCATCGGACCGGGCCGGACTTGGGCTTGGGTAAATGATGCTCAATAAGCATCAAACACGAGTCTATTTTTTATTTTTTTTGGACAAACACGTATTTAATTTTATTGAATTTTAAGTGTTTATGTCTTAAAGGAGCTTGTTTTAAGTCTTACGGGATGTATTACGACCGTGACGCAACCTGAGAGCAATGCTTTTGTCGTCCCGTGACAGGGCCTTGTCATCTTAACAGCCTACAAATTCAGTTTTAACTGTATTTTGACGAATGGATATGTCTTCGTTTGCATCTATATATTTGCTTCGTGGACGAATCTATTGGGGTTTGGATGTATTTATTTATAAATACTCACCTCTTAACATATTCTAATGTCGTTGAATCATCATCCTTTCATTTTGCATAGCAAATCTCCATCGGTTTTTTCTCGACTGCTTCCCAAGGAGATTTGTTAGGGATTGTTTGTCGCAATACTCAGGAGAGACTTACTTGTTGTATTTTGGAGGGTTGTTTGTCAAGATTTCTAAACTATCTTTTTTTCTTGGAAAAGATGATGAATAAATCCTCAAAGAAGTCGAATACGTCTCCAAGTTTTCAAACTATATATATCCATCTTCTTTATGTATAATGTGTTATTAATATAGTTTAATGTTTTGCCTCTATTCGTGTTTTCTTCTTTATAGGAATTCATTTTCCTAACAATTTTCTTGTTCGCCTAAATAACTTAACAAGATACCACAAAATGTTTCAGAAAATTTATTTATTCGATGCACGAAAACCAAATGATATAGTACCACCACCCCGAATGACTCCATCAAATATGTGTGATTTACACTCCCAAATATAAGAAATGAAGTGGTAACTCTTAAACGAAATTGTGCATGAGTTTTAAAGATAAACTTAAGATGATACTTAATGGTGCTGAGATAATAAAATGGTGTAGACAACATAAAATGATGTACTAGTAGTTTTCTTAGAACAAAAGGAGCAATACATTATTGTGTCATCTATCTTGCCTAATTGAGGTAGACAATACGCTATCTAAGCAAGATACCGCTCCATATTTTCAGCAAATTTGTAAGGATAATAGTGACCAAACTCGTACAAATTAGCTAAGCACCGATACAAGAAAGGACATAATCTACCATCAAATTTTAATGTTCTCCTTTTACAATACAGCCCACCAAAATATAGCCACATACTATAGTGGTCCAAAATCCACTTTGTACATTTAGAATGTCCAAAGGTCTACTTATTCACATTAAATAGTAAGTAACCCAGCCAAATTACCATCATGCGCACTACTTTCATCACCCCATGTCATCTTTCAAGGGCATTATTGTCATTTCGCATGCTAACAAGAATATTACATGGAATCAAAACATCTAGCTTAACTTTTTTTTGTTATCAAATATGTCATGCTTCCATTGTAACTTTGTCTCATCTGTGTACCGGAAGGTTTAAATAAGTCGATAGTAAATCTCCTCGAAAGCTTATAGCTTGATAGGTATTCTTAGTTAACATAGTCAGATCAGGAAAAAAAATACAAAACAAAAAACTTATGAAAAATTAAAAGTACGAAAATCACAAATAACTTTTATCGGAAAACAACTTTAAAACAAAACTTTTATCATAACACAAGATCTAGGATTCCTAATACTTATATTTATCATACTTCTGAAAGTTTTGTATTTATACGTAACAAAGTCTAAAACCAATACATATGATTTCCTATATAATATTTCGATAGCAAACCATTTTGTTTCAAAGTTAAATACAAGTGGAGAACGCATTCCAAACAATGTCTACAATCTTTTTCTTTTTTCTTTTTTTAAATTTGAAAATGAGACCTACATTTTCTCAATGATGAATTATAAAAACAACTACTCCCTCGCTTCAGAAAAAGTTACAACATGGACTTATTGCACTATCTTTGAAAAAAGTGATAATTTATGACGTTTTTTTGTCTTTGTATCCTTAGTGGTGGGAAGGAAAAAGGAAGAAAAAATATGTGAAATAATGAAAATGAGAAAATAATAATAAAGAATGATGATTTGATATGAAATTAAAAATAAGGATATTTTAATATTTTTAATTCAAATTTTTTTTAATGATATACTTTTTTTCATACCGAAAAAGATATAACAATTTGACCTGACATGCTTATCGATGTAAAATTTGACATGCATGCAACGATGATTAAACATAGTTTTTTATAAATTTATTGTGAAATATCAATGATTGTGTAAGTTACATACTTAAATCTAATACATGTTGCTAGACGATCAGACGTGATTTAATATGAAATTGAGACTTGTATTATCCATATAAAATAATATAAAATACGTATATGTTATATCTTTTGTGCGACGGAGGAAACATTATTGAAGTAATTTTGTTAGATAATTCGATTTAAAAAAAATATTATCCCCTCTATCCAATATTAATTACAGCGTTATGAAATAATTAAATCATTCATAACGTATTTTTATCGTTATTTTTTATTAATAAATGATATATTATGAATGACATTTTGTCTTAAGATTATAGTTCGTGATACATAATATGTTTAATATTTCACGATAAAATTATAAAAAATATTATTTATTTATCCTATGAATCATTAATATCATTATTATTTTTTATTTATGTATATAAAAAGTGTAATCTTTATAAATTTTTCGGAAGAAAGATGGTAAATTAGACAAGAAACTAAAAAAAATGTGTCCCAATTTTTTTCTCTTCATGTATTTGGCGCGTATAAAAACACCACACCCACCTACACTCAACAAGAAAATCAAAGCACAGAGATCATTCTTCATCATCATTCATCATCTACACACTTGAAAGCACAAAAAAACCCCAAAAAAATTGCACAAATTTTCCCTTGCAAGCCATAAAAGGGGAAAGGATTCGATTTTGAATCCAAATTCTCAATTTTGTTGTACATTTTGGCAAATTTGTTGGTGGGTATTGTGGTGGCATGTGATTGAGTGTATTTTGGTGACCTAGAAATCCGTACAAATGGATCGGTACGGCCCAAATGAAGAGTCGAGATCCGATCCGACAACGGATTGGGAAGCTCCGGATGGTGAAACGGGTCTTGAAGGTGAATTCAAAGATGCCCACTTGCATTTTGTTTCTGAATTTTGAATTTTGGGGGCATTTTGTATGTGGGTTTTGAATTTGATGGGGTTTAATTGTGAAATGTGTTGATGGGTATGTGAATAAAATGTGTTTTTGATAACTGGGATTTGTTGTTTTGTATTGAATTGTATGAGAAGTTGTGTGAATTTGAAGGGGAGGCTGAGTTTTGAAGTGGGGTTGGGGTTTCTGAGATGGATCTTGAATGTGGGATGTGGTGATGAGTTTTGTTGTTGAAGATGGTTGAATTGGTGTGTGGATTTGGTCACTGGAACGCGGTTTTTGGTTTTGATTATGGGACTTGGTGTTTGACATTGTGATCGAAAAGGTTGATCGTTTGGTGTGGTTTGATTATGGGAAAGTTTGGTATTTTTCGTACCTTGGAGTTGAGGTTTTTTATATGATTTGTATGTTACTATGATCTTGACAACATTAATTCATGGTAGAGCATGCTGATGGTTTTGTTGAATTTTTTAGGTGAATTTGGATTGTTTAGGGTTTACTAGAGTAGTCTTTTTGGTAAAAGTCAGTATGTTGATCTTAAGTGTATTTCATCTTTTTGTGCAAGTTAGAACCCATGTGGCGATTGAGATTGGAAGGTAGCAACAATGATGAGTCGTATCCAGAGCGACAAGGGGAGCCGGATTGCATATACTATCTGAGGAAAGGGTTCTGCGGGTATGGTTCCCGGTGTCGGTTCAACCATCCTCGTGATCGTCCGGTAACTTCTGGTTATGGAAATTTTCTATCCAATAGACTGACGATTGATGTAATTGTGTTTTACCAGATAACAATGTTTTAAACGGTTAAAAGTTTTATGACTCTTAATCGCTTTGATACATTTTAGTCTTCGATTGTTTGTAATGATAATGGTCTGAAAATATGAACTCAGTATGTTGATACCGTTCAGGTGATGGGAGTTGGAGTGCCTGGTGGAGCTGAGTACCCAGAGCGATTAGGTCAACCGATATGCCAGGTTTGTTTTTGTGTTTCCATTACTATACCTCATGCTTGAATTCTCTGGTCAGCTTATCTATGCATATTGGTTTCATTAAGGTCTGATTATTCTTCCCCCCCCCCCCCCTTTTATGCATCACATGCCTCTGATGACTAATTGCATGAGTATCTTGCTCTGTACATGCCATAAATAGTATAGGTGGAATTACTAGTTGCTTTTTCGGAAACAGTTCTTGTTTGCTATTTGTTGCAAACTTCATAAGCTCTAGGACTTGAGAATTTGGCTGGACTTGAGGTGTTTTGGCTTAGCTAATGTGTTGAAACTTGAATGCAGCACTATATGAGAACGGGGGCTTGCAAATTTGGCATGTCTTGCAAGTATCATCATCCGAGAGAGGGACCTGGAGCATTGAGTCCAGTGGCACTGAACTTCTACGGATATCCCCTTAGACCGGTTTGTTTCTATTCATGTTATCATCATTCTTCAATCTAGTGATTGTCTTGAGTCTTGACACACAACAGGTACAGAGAAACAGGATCTTATACTATGTTATTCGCTCATATTATTTTGTGGTCTGCAGGGTGAAAAGGAGTGTACTTACTATATAAAAACTGGACAATGCAAGTTTGGAGGGACCTGTAAATTTCACCACCCTCAGCCCTCCCATCCTCAGTTACCTGCAACAGGAACTACAACCGCAATGATTCCTGCCCCTGCCCCTATAGCGACTCCTGGGATCTATCCGCAAATCCCATATCCTCCTACCCAGCAACATGGGTTTGTTCCTGGCAATTGGCCAGTTGCTGGACCTCCGATGATGCCTCCTTCATATGTTCAAGGGCCTTACGGACTTGTACTAATATCACCTAGCATGGTTCCTCTTCCTAGCTGGAATCCCTATCATCAAGTAAGTGAATAACCATAAAATTCAATATCCTACACATCTCGTTCAATGGTGTTGATAATAAAAATTTGTATTTTCCGACTTTTACAGACACCGATTAATGCATTGGCCTCATCAACAAACCAGTCAACTATAGGAGCCGGCCTGCATTATTCTCCGGTGCCTACGTCGGCAACTACATACACTGAATCTTACCAATCTTTATCTGCTTCTGCTGGTTCTTCGAGTAGTCTCCAGAAGGAGCACTCCTTTCCAGAGAGACCCGGTCAACCTGAATGCGAGTATTACATGAAGACAGGGGACTGTAAATTTGGAGCATCGTGTAGGTATAATCATTCGCCGGAGTGGGCTACATCTAAAGTGAGTTTCCTTTTCTTCACACCACTCTTTCTCTTCATACGATATGATTTCTTCTAATGTGCTTTATCTTAATTTAGATGATTAGTTTCTTATTGTCTATGCTCTGAAGGGTGTAGTTTACTCAACACAGGATGTTTCAATGGACTTCTAGGACATGCCTTCTCCATTTGTTCTTTTTGGGTTCTCTCCGTTGGCTTCTTGTATCTAATTGAGAGCTCAACGGGGCAGTTAACTACAAGTTTGCATTGTGAAACCAGTTCTACTATAAGTTTTAGAGGGTCTAATTAATGTTTGCAATCTTAACATCTCCCATCAAAAAATGCCTGCTTGAACTTGAAGCTTGGAAAATGCATTGGTCCACCACAGACCAAGTGCCAAATACTACACAAACACAAAAACAATTAGGACTCGTCTGGTTTCAACTTTTTACATCTTTCGTGTATGCTTTGTTATCATGTTTTGAAACTAGCAATGTCAAATACTCGAACTGATGATAGAAAACCATACAATACACACGTGTATCTTAGGTGTTTATGTTGTGGAAACATAACTTGCCGGGAGTGAACATAAGTTGGGGGAGGGGGCCAAGACTACCTCCAATATTTTTTGTTATGGATTATTGCAGTATAAAATTCTGCAGTTGCTGATTTTATTTTTAGTTGAGTCAACTTTCATGATCAAGTCGCCATTATTCGAAGTAGAATGCCTAGAAGTATCCTTTGCACAAACAAGACCTTCTGCTATGGCATACCACCTACAGATTTTTTTTTTTTTTTTTTTTTTTGTGCTATTTGCATAGTACATGCATGCTATCATTTTGATTGTGAATGCGTGAACTCAAGTATCTGTTGTCAATTTTCATCCTGATTTGTGTTTACAAATAACCTAAAATTCTGACTATCATTAGCTATTCAGCTGTCCAAGGTCCTGATCCTAGTATGAATACTTCGCAAACTTAGTTGACCTGATTTACAAAGAAGGATACTTGCCGAGTTCTGCTTTATCTGGAAGGAACTCGGTGCTATATTGCATCAGTTGCAAACCAAGATGTCAACGCTAATAGTGCTTAGTGCAAACTTCTTATCCAACTATAATAACGGTACGAAACCAGAACTGTATTGTGATTGTGATTGTGATTCAGAAATATTATTGAATATGTTTACCACAAAGGTAGGTTCTGTGACGATTCTGTAATAGCATGTTTTCTTGTTAAAAGCAGTCATATATTCACTTCAAAGGTAAGAAAAAGACATATATTGGCAAGTGACTAGGGAATATCTTTCTAGAGAATCCACAGTAAAGAAGAGACTAGGGAACAAGCCTCTGTCCAGGCCGTGAAGAGGGGTTTTTTTTTTTTTTTTTTAATGTAACAACTAGTATTTATGTCCAGCCAAATGCCCCATAAAAACCATCAAAATTTGCACCTTGTTTAGAAAGATACTTGAATGCAAGATTTGATTCTGTGGTACTAGGAAGAAAGCATGCAGATGAATATTTCTATCATAAGTATAACCATCCTAAGATGGAAATTCTTGAGAAATGTTCATCTTAGAAAAGAACACACCTCAAAAGAATGCTCTTTAGGACTGAAGCATGGGCTTTGCATAACCTATCTTATACTCTTATCCATTTTTATGAGCCATATTATGATTGAAAGAAAAGAGGGGGAACTTCCCTCTTGAGTGTTGGAACCTTTTATCACATTATCATGCGTTCATTAGGAATTCTGAGGTGATCTGCCGATTGGTGAATGGCTTGGTACCTACGGTATCGGCCAGCAGCTTTCTTGTATCATCTCGCCCGTCTTTGGAACTGGTTTTCGGCTTCTAGCCATTCGGGAAAGAATCACTGGTTCTGATGATAAATTTTGCAAACATCTTTTTTTTTTCCTAGTTCTGTCTCCAGTGGTGTTATTGCTGCTAGATCTTGTGCATCTCAAGCTGTTGTATTTAAATATAAATCGCACTGAAAGATTTGCTTGTCTTGAACCATTACTGTGGATTGAATATCTCTATTTTCTTTTCGGTTCAGGCTGCTCCAACTTGCAGTTACTATGCCCAACACGGATATTGCAAGTTTGGCACCGCTTGCAAGTTCGACCATCCAACGGGGTCGACTCTGAGCTACAGCCCATCCGCTTCTTCGCTCTCTGATATGCCTGTTGCTCCCTATCCCGTAGGATCTTCCATGGGAACACTGGCACCGTCATCTTCATCTTCTGACTTGCAGGCGGATTCTGTTCCAGGATCCAACAAGGACATCCCGACCAGAATGTCATCTTCCTGGAGCACATCAAGTGGTTCAATTCTATCCAGGAGTGGTCCTACTCAATCAAGTAGTCCAGCATCTCCCGCCCCAAGTTCTGTGGCTCCTCCACCAACCACCAACACTCTTCGGCAATCTGAGGCTCATGCATCCAGTTGATTCTCATTCTTTATGCCTTTTTTGGAACCATTTTTGCAATATTTATCCCCTTCGTGATGCTCCCACGACGCTCATTTGAGTCCCATCCATATAACAATTATAAGGCTGTTTTGGCTCCCTTTCCCCCTATGAATAAGCCATTTTGATCCTTCATTACTTCGGCATACTCATCTCAATAATGAGGACCATCGATGCCCACTTCTTCAGCATCTGGACAGTGGATCTGTAATGTAAGTGCTAATGCCATCACAACGGGGAAAAACCCAAGTGTTTCTTTGCTCTTCATCCTTTCATTAGAGTGTCAGCCTTGTGATAAGTCCGTTTTGGGTACTCGGGCTTCAGACTGTTTTCAGAAGGAACATGTTCCTCAGTTGTTTATATATTATAAACATGCATGTTGAGTAATCGCCTACGGGAACTGTTGGGAACGAATAGTTGCTCCACCGGCTCAAGACATACTACATAATTCTGTAATCATTTGTTGGCTTGAATGGTTGAACTGGTTCGACCCGGTTTCACATTTGGATGCATAAATCGCAAAACTTTACTCGAGAAGATTTTATCCTTTCGCTTGTGGTGTCGGCGATAGAAACCTTTCCTGATGTTTATATACTTTCCTTGGCTTTCTTCTCCATCGTTTTTGCAAGGAAACAGTATATATAGGTGATATTGGTCAGTCTTGTAGGACGATATGCCTGTTGATGTTGGAATCACTCGTCGATATAGGGAAGTCGTGAATACGTACCATTGAGTTCTATGGGTTGTGTGGCACAGCAAGGATTCGGATTGAAAGAGCTATACTATAAAAGGGAAGGAGAAACCTTGTGCTTTTTTCGCAGCTCAGCAACTAACAATGCGCTAAGATGTTTGATATGAATAACATCATTCGCTGCCGATGTAGCATTTTTTTTCCGCTTATCCACATTTGTGTAATGAAAAGTATTTAGGAAATGAAACCAGAACTCGGACAAAAGCAAAACAATGACTGATGAACAATACCCACCAACACCAAACCAGCATGAAGTTTCGGTGAATCATTCATTCATTCATTTAGTCATTTCTTTCATTCATTCAACTGAATAAACTGATAACATTTCTGATCCACTCAAATCAATGACATGATCAATTTGGCAGCTGTTGTGCCACTGTTGTTGCAAGAACATTAACAAAGCTGCTACTAGGAATAAACTCATCCATGATAGGACACAAACCAGCTCCTATGCCGAAACCACCACTCGGGTGATTGTCGTTGATCAAAGCTGATATCTCGCTCGAGTCGAGATCCCAAGACTGCCCGTTTCCCCAAAATCCAAAACGGACCCGATCATCATGTTCCGTCATCTCGCCACCTAGATGAATAGAAGTGAGCTCATGATCATCATGCTTCATGCTAGTTATAGGCACATTGATGCCATGCTGAACATTGGACAAGCTATGGATATTGTTAGTGCCATTGTTTTCGGCATTGGAAGAATTGAAGGTATTGTTGCCGGGCACCATTGGATTTGCTTTATGAGGCTTCAGATAATTCTCGGGGACAATGCAGTCTAGGTAACCTGAACTAGCATCATTAATCCCATGATCATAGCCATAATTTGTAGCTTTTGCCCCCTCTGCCAAGGCCATATGAGGCTGCAGCGGCGGACAAGAATCAAAGGTATGATCGTTACTAAACGGATATGATTTGGTAACGAACTCCGAAGAAGCGAAGAGAGGCTGAAGATCAGGTGGGACTAAAAGGGAACAAAAAGTGGAGTTATCAGTGTAAATGAAATTTGTCCTTGCTTTTGTTCCCTTCATGGAAAGCGCAGCCCTGTCATAGGCAAGGGCTGCTTCTTGGGCAGAATCAAATGTCCCAAGCCAATGTCTCTCCTTTGTTGTAGGGTCTCTTATCTCGGCGGCATAGCGACCCCACGGCCGCCTCCTGACGCCTAGGAAGCGACCTGGTTCGGAATGTTTTCGTCGAACTCTCTCTGTAGGCTGATGAGAGATCATTTGATCTCCTACATTGTGATGGCTATCATTGTTGATGAGGGAAGGTTTGTTTGAGGTAGCCATTTGATAGGTTTTGAGTTTGAAATGAGAGTTGTGGTGACAAGGGGGCTGGCATGAAGTCCATTTTATAGAGGAGTGTGTTTAGCCAACTCCATCAAATATTATCATGATCATGAGCTTATACTGTATTATATAAAACAGGAAAAATAATTGATGTTGTAAGAGATAGACAACCAGCTATTGTAACTGGTTTTGGCATTATATGGGCGTAGTTGTGATGGAACAAGTGATTGGTACTGAATTTTTTATGATTTTTTTTCTTGAGTTTCAGAACCAATCCGTAAAAACTAGTTCATCATATTGGGAGGATTAGTTACAAAGGTTAATTGACTGCTGCTTTAGCACCTACCCTAAGCTGAGTGAGAATAAGCATCTTTCAATGTGATTTTTATGTTTTCAGTTTGATTCATTTTTAATTTTCATCTGAGCATAATATATGTTCTATATTGGCATATTGCACATGTGATACCTCGTTATGTGGATAGTAAATCCATTTCATTACTGTATACTTTGTTGTTTCTTTCAACTAATTTCAAAGGGGGCAGTTGAGTTAACATTATTTTTTTGTTTTTTTTACGAAATATTTTTTGTTTATTTATTTTGAAAGTTAGAATAACAAAAATTTAGTACCCATAACTTAATACAAGAGTTACACAACTACTTGGCTTATGTTTCCACAGGTTTTCACTTCTGTGGATGAAGGGAATAAGAAAACTTGATTTACATAACTAGAAAAAAACGAGAGCATATTGTCATTCATTATAATTAACAGACGTTGATCGTTGTGTATTTCTCAATCCCAACTTACTAGGATTGAAGAATATATGAGGTTTTATACATCCACCTAAAACACACTCGAACTAGCTAGACGAGGATAACTGTGGCGCACAAATTAGCAATTTATGAGGAAGTGTGATTAACATATCATTTTTCATTCAATATCATACTAATTTAACGAAAAAACATTCTTCAAAAGTCAAGCAACCACATTGCATATGGTAAATCCCACAAAGTCAATCCATGTTTTGGCCATGTTTTACTTGTCTCGTGGCTTGCAAAGTACTGTGATCATGTGCCATGTTATGTGTTTGTCGAGAACCAAATTGACTTCAAATTTTCATTAACCTAATTCTCTTCTTCTATTTTTCATTTTACTTTTCAGTGATGTTTATTATTCTTTCCATTTTAATCTAATTGTAAAACTTTTTTTTTGGTTAATCCCAATATAAATACAACATTTTTATTTTTTTCTTATTTGATAATGAATTTATATTATTATAATCAAAATATCCCATCATCTTCCTCCTCCTCTTCCCTCATTCTCTCATCTAAATCCTATTTACACCCCACTATCTCTACAAAAATATTCTTTATTCATTAGATTTCATATAAATTCAACACACATATAAAATCCTATGTCGAATCAAACCGTTTCTATTAAATTGGGACGGAGATAATAATTAAAACTTGCATATATATATATATGAAAAAAAGATAACTATAATGACTTTATCTAATTGGGTAAGGTGAATCAATCTTAACCGCTCATTTATCTCAATTATCTTTTTTGTTCTCTAGTGAGAAAAAAATCAATGATGATAATTCGTTCATTTTTTCAATGGTTACAATGAACTCATTTTAATCAATTAACTAAAGTGACTTTAACCAATTGAGTAAAATGACTTTAGGCACTTCAACCCGTATATATATTACGAAAGTTTCTTACTTTTTCTTATAAAAATAGAGCTTGATCTTCAATGTAGATTGAGTATATATCAATCGATCTTATTAAGTCGAGTTTTTATGGGGGCAAAGTATGAAAAAAATATCTCTTTGAAGAATTCATTATATTTTGCTCCCACTAGCATGAACTTGTTATATGTTTTTTTGAAGATATAGTATAAAAAAATATTACATGCTATATAAAAAACAAATAAAAAAAAGCAAAATATAAAAAAAGTTTAGGATACTGAAATGTAAAACCCCGATTCTATGGAGCCTCCTGGGCTCAGATTGTTCATCCGCCAATAGGAGCCAGCTACGTTATGTATAGTTCTTCATGATTGGTACCCAAAACCCCATACAAGTTGCACCAAACCAACAACACTATTTTACTTGGTGCACACGGTGGGGACTGGGAACCAAATCTGCCAACCGGATTCTGCTGACTGCTTCAGGGTGGGTCCATTTTGATGACTTGGCAACACGTGCAGAGTATCCAACGTGTCTTCAACTCAGCAAATTCTTAGAAAATTCTACACAAAATTTCTTTATGATATAATTTTTATAAAATATTATCTAAAACATACCATCCGAAGAAATAATTATATTTGATATAATTTATATTTTTTTCAAAACAAAAAGTCATTCACACAATCAAATTGTTCAATTAATCAAATCTCAACCAAAACTCATCAAATTTGTTTCTAATCACTCCAATTTGATCTTATATAAACAAATCAATCGATTTTCATCCACAAAACATCTCAAATCTTTCAATTTCATCTAAAATACGATTTCGATCGTTTTGAAAAATCTAACTACAAAATCATTGTTCCTTAATCGTTTTCAGTGATTGAAGACTCTAATCTACTTGTTTGGGTTTGAGTAATTTAGTTTTAGGGTTGTAATTGATTGATTTTTGTGATTTGTTTTTTTTTTTAAAAAATAATAGACGCATTGTTTCATTCCTTCAGGTGCACTGTCAGTTCAATGAAACAGTGAATTAGTGTGTTTTTTTTCTAAAAAAAAAGTATATTGGGTATTATATAATAATATTTTCAATTTTATAAATATCATATTATAAATTTTTGTTTTAATTGATTTTTTGTGATTTTTAGATTTGTTGCATTTGAACTGGTGCACTGTTTTGTTTTGACGCCCTGTTTGAAACAGTATGTCATTTCAATGAAAAAGTATTCCAGTGTTTATTTTATTTTTAAAAAATAATTCATGTTGGGTAGCATGTGATAATATTTTCAATTTTGTGGATATCATGTTATAAATTTTTATTTTTGTGATTTTTCGTTTTGATTTTTTAATTTGTTGGATTTAAACTGACGTATTGTTTTGCTTTTTTCTGATGGATTGTTTGAAACAATATGCCAGTTTAGTGAAACAGGGCGTCAATATTGTCAATGCTTCACAATATCAAACAATGCACCAATACAACGAAATAGGACGCCTGAATAATTCTGCACGTTTCGGATCTTGTTTTTTTTCAAGAAATAAACATGTTATTTACTAAATAAGGATTTTTTTTCAATTCTATTGATATTATGTTATAAATTTGTGTTTAAGCATTTGCTTAATCTTGTGATTTTTTGAAAAAAAATAACAGACGCACTGTTTGAATAATATTGGCGTCCTGTTTGAATGAAATAGTGTGCCTATGTTATATATACAGTGCTTCTGAATATTTTGATCATGTAAATAAAATGAAGTATGTTGTTTTTTAGTTTGTCAATGAATGTTTGACTCAATTCACTTGAATTTATACATGTAGTTATCTTCTTATCAAATGATTGTAATTTTTTTTACAGAGTTCGAATGAAAAAATCCTAATTGATCAATTTCATATTTTTTCATTGGATTTTGTTGTTGAAACAGTGTGACATTCACGATTGATGAGTGAAATTGAATTCGAGTGATGATTTCGATTTTTTCATTGGATATTGGGTTTCGATCTTTTGGGAAACTCTAACTACCAAATCATTGCTCCTTGATCGTTTTCAGTGATTGAAGATTCTAATCTACTTGTTTGGGTTATACTAATTTAGTTTTAGGATTGGATTTGATTGATTTTTGTGATTTGTTTGTTTGTTTTTTTTTTTAAATGAAAACAGTGCGCCATTTCAATGAAACAGTGCGCCAGTATGTTTTATTTCTTTTTTGTAAAAAAAAAATTATATTGGATACCATGTAATAATATTTTCAATTTTATGGATATCATGTTATAATTTTTTATTTTTATTGATTTTTTGTGGTTTTTTCTTTTGGTTAATGCAGGCGCCCTGTTTACATAACACAGTGCGTCCGTGTTATTCAAACAGTGCGTTTGAGTTTTTTGATCATATAAACAAATTAAAGCGTGTTTTTTATCCCTAATTTCTGTCATGTTGTTTCATGACCTTACGTCTTATTTCCGTTTGAACCGACGCTCTATTTCTTTGTGGCATTTCATCAAACATTTTATTGGTATCATTCTTATGACTTTGCTGTTCATATGCTCAGTGTATCAAGGATTCAGTTTGCAGGTGTTTGTGAGTTTGGAGATCCTTGTATAAGGATTTTCCTGTTCATACGTCCTCAGTGTGCGGGTGTTTGTGAGTCTGGAGTTCCTTGTACTTCTTTCCTGCGACTTTCATATTTGATGTGTGGCTGGCTGTGGAGATGGAGTAAGGTGACGAGGAGGATGAATCCGATGGGCTTGCGGTGACGGAGGCGGTGGGTGGTGGGCTGTGGAGGTGGAGAAAGGTGCGAGGGTGAATCCGATGAACAAAGTGATATCGTGTATGGGCTGAATTGGGACAAATTCAAATTATAGTGGATGAAAATTATTTTTTTGTGTTGTATGTGTTGGATTTTTTTTATTTTTTTTTGTAGTGTTTGGGAATTCATCCAAAATTCTAAGTATATATATTCCGTAAAAGTATTTATGAGGAATTATAGCAAGTGAGCCACCAATCGTTGATCAAGAGTAAAAAAACATCGAGTGTGTTGCGTTGTTACATATGTTGAAGATCCAACAAACATATTAGTCCTCTCTTCCAATATATATATAACATTACAAGATTTTAATCTTTTTATATTATTTGATACGTATTTTAAGATTTTTTTTCGTTTTAACGATGTAATAAAATTATGTTATAGACTTAAAAATAAAAAAACATGACTTAAAATATTAATATTGTATCATAATAACTTTACGAAAAATAGTATTTGATCTTATCATGATGTGTGTCTAAGATTGTATATAAATATGCAGGAACAAAATATTGCATAAGCGAGGGTCTGCCACCAGTTTTCTATTCTATGGGTCACATCTATGGCATATATCGTGTACGAGGCAGAACTGGACTTGGATCACTGAAACAAGGCAGTCAAAGATTCGCACAGCTGAGGTCATGATTAAAACTTTGTACTTGGCCCATATGAAAAATCAGTTTATGAACATTTTGCACTCATTTTCACATTAGCTTTGCCTTTTAATTGGGCTTGTTTCCAGGCACAAAATATGCGATTTTGTTCCTATTTCAAAGTGTTATTGACACAAAAAGTACATATTGTTTTGGTCAATAAAGCGAAGAGGAAATGTGATGGAAATGTGAACTGACCATTGACAGGGAGGATTATATGGGGTTGAATTCTTGAGTAGACTTCAAAAGTGGTGTAGTTATGTGAATAAAAATCTGTACTAAATCAAAGTCTAAATTTTAAAACATCTGGTGTTCGCGGATAGTGTTGGCTTATAAGGAGCACAAGATGCTTAAAAAATTTGGAAGCATAAGTTCATGCATATTATCTCCACCTTTGTTCACCTGTACAGCGCCGATGTTCAAATATGCTCCATTATCCATACACGTGGTCAATGAGTCATCTGCATGAAACCAAACGATGTTCATCACTTTATTAGGCGAAAGAATCTGGACAATAGAAAGCCTAGTCTTCTGTTTGTGTAGTTACACCACCATTTTATGATTGTGCAAAAAGTAACTACACGTATCTTGGTTCAGGTGCTCCGATGCGATGGATGTATCTCCACCGTTGGTCATATATGCAAGCGACGAGTTACCTGCGTGGAACAAAAACATGACATCGTTCCTTTGGAACGGACCCGGCTAATAGTACACCAACTATTATTACAAATATGCAATTACTTGTGCATATTTCCACCGTGTTTTGATCTCCTCTAGCATTAATTAACTTTCTTGGCCAATCTTGCAGTACTTTTTTATTGATTCAAATTCATGATGTATAAAAATTGAGTAATAAATAAATTTTAATCTTAAAATGTCCTAATATACATTAAATTTTGAGACTCGTCTGCTTGAAAAGTGATCATGCAATGGGTGCGTAATAAGGTCGATTAAAAAACAATGCAACAAGTTTGGTTCAGAGAGGAACGCAGTAAGACTGATTCAAAAAGAAATATAACAAGGCTGGTTCAAAGAGAAATAGAGTAAAGTTGGTTCAGAAAGAAATGCCGTAAGACTGAAAGCATTGAGGTCATGAGTAAAAAAACAATAATGCTTGGGCATTTGGGTTTCTGTAGTAAGGAATGGTTTATCCTGAATTATTTTTGTGTGAAAAGGGTTTGTAACAAGACTGAAGGACAATACGACTGAATTCAATAGAAGGATTCAGATAAAGTCAAGGATCACGTGTTTGTGAATATGGTTCCAGGGTGACATGAAAGTGATGTTTCAAAGAAAAGACGACTTCAACAATGGTTAGAAACTTGGGATTGCCTATAAATACAAAGACGATGCCCAAGATTTCAAAACTTTTTTATTTTTGAATCTGCTTTGCTCTGAAAGAAAGACAAGTGCAGTAAGGCTTCAAGTAAATTGTGTGAGAAGTTGATAGTTGAAGATCTGATCCAACTATTGGAGAGCAAGATTTGAGACAAGGGTCGAATAGTACAAGTGTTAGAAAAACGATTACAAGAAGCTATTTCGAGTCTTATTGAGGAAAAGAAAAAAAATGTTATAATTGGTTTATATTGTCATTTACATATTATAAAGTGCTAGATTGATTATGAGCCTAAAATAATCACATGTAATACTATCCTCTTGACATATCGCATCGATAGTCAAGGAAAGACTGGAGTAAAGGATATAACCGTATTTTAGCTATATTCTCTAACCAGTATAAAAACTCTTTGTGTCCTTATATTACTGTATTATTTTCACCCTACTGCTAATCAATTTCGACCAACAATAAACTGAAAGGAACCAACATTACTGCAGTAAGGTTTCACATTACTGCAGAAAACTTAAAACAACGTTGCTGTCTAACAAATCTTTATTAGTTTAACAATAATACTTCGAAAAAGAGATTATTCATCTCTCTCCTACCTATAGTCTCACAGCAAGCTATATTAGGACTTTCAATTAGTATCAGAGCCAACCTTTCTAGGCTTAACAGCTCTTGAAAAGGACCACTACTGTTTTACCTTGCAAAAAAAGTTATTAATATCAATTTTAAGAATAACAGGTGTCAGCAAAGTCTCACTATAAAAATCCAGTCTATTCACGACAGTCAGCTCCGTCGTAAATTCCGTCGTAAAACCTTATTTGCAACAGACTTACGACAGAAAGTGACTGTCGTAAATTTCTTAGTCGCAAACAGGTTTAGCGACTGAATTCAGCTGGTCATCACAAATTAGCGACAGTTATCGTCGCAAAATAGTGAGAAATAAAAGGTTGGTCGCAAACCATATTTCCAACTAGTTTGCGACGAACAACAAGTTGGTCACAAAATGGAGACGAAAGTTATCGTAAATCAGCGACGAAAACAGGTTAGTCCGTCGCAAAACGTTATTCCTGGACTGGTACATTTTGCGACAAAAGTAGTTGCTAATTTGCGATGGAGATGCCTTCTTTCGTCGCAAAATTGATTTTCTGGTATAAAAAAAAATTGCAGAAAATCGAGGTCGCCAGCTGTATACATACAATCAAACACCCAAAATGCATGTTTTGGCTTACAAACCAGCATCGAATATAAAGAAACATCTAACATTGAAGTTTAAATAGTAATTAGACAACTTATACAACACTATTGTTCGAATAACGAAAACATCCAACAAAAGATCAAAAGATTGGAAGCTGGCAAGTGAGGCAAGTCAACTTTCCTTTGGCATCTATCACATCTTTTAACGTACTCGTGAGCTCCTTTTTTTTATATTTGGTCAGAAATAATCTTGTCTCATACACTTAAGACTTAAGGTGCGTGCCCCGTGATAGTTTCCACATACGCCCTCATGCACTTCTCCCAGGACGAATTGAGCTCTGGTCGGACCAAGATATTTAAGCAAGGGTGAAGAATAAGAACTTTTGTACAACTAATTGTTGACAAGTAACTCTTTACTTTCTGTGCCGATCTGTAGTCTTCTGGGAGAGTTCCATTCCTAAGATATACCCATTCTTTTTTCTTAACGAAAAACGCAGGAGCCCCCACGGTGAGACGGTAGGTCGGATATACCCCTTTTGAAGCAGATCCTTGAGCTGAGTCTTAAGCTCTTTAAGCTCTACAGGTGCCATACAATAGGGTGCTTTAGAAATAGGTGTTACGCCCGACTCTAGGTCAACAGATAAGTCAACCTCTCTATTGGGTGGCAATCTCGGTATTTTCTTCGGAAAGATGTCTGAAAACTCATGCATAATTGGGATTTCAGGGAATCCCTTACCTTCCTCGGAAGGTAACTCTATGTGGCACAAGCATCCCTGACAACCTTTTCTTGGAAGCTTGGTTGATGTCGTTGCAGATACTATTAGCACCTCGGGTCTTGACCCTTTTCCGTAGTATACAGATTTTCCTCTAGTATCTATTATTCTAATCAGCTTCTTCTGTCAATCTATGGTGGCCTTATATTTTTCTAACCAACTCATACAAAGAATGACATCAAAATCCCAAACATCGAACACAACAAGGTCTATAGGGAAGTTTTCACCCCCTATATCAATTTTGACATAAGACACGGAATGTCTACAGCCCACAACATCTCAATTCGCAACCCGATGTATCTCACACTAGGTATTGGTTCAGATTTGATGCCGTGTCGTTTAAGAAAAGACTTGGCAACGAAAGAATGGGTAGCACCAATGTCAAAAAGGACGAAAACTGGACTAGACAAAAGTTGAAGATTATTAGACACCGCAGCTCCGCTCTGCTGGGCTTCTTATGGGTTTATGTTGAACACTCTCCTTGGTGGTGGTTTAGGTTGATTCCCAGCTTGCCTTGGCAGTGTTGCACCCGACGGACCTATAGTTGCAAGCCCCTGAACTGTGTCTCTTGACATGTTTCCTTGTGGACAAAATCTTTTTCTGTGGTCTTGTGCACCACGGTTGTAGGATGTCACAAGTGTCTTAAGGCAATCCTTGACAACATGTCCGAATTTGCCACATTTATGGCAAGTGACACCACTAGTGGAATGATTCTTATTAGCCGCTCCACCTATCTGAGATTGCCTCTGGTTAGACTGTTCACCATATTATGGATTGTATGATCGTGTCCCCTGATTTCCTCCTCCATGTCCCACACTAGCAGTACTGCCTGACGGCCCGTCTTGTTGGTTAGATCGAAGTCTGTCAGATTGTTGAAATCTACCAGATTTGCTAGATCTTGTGTCATCTCACTTTCTTTTTTTTTTTTTTTCTTCAAAGAAAGCATCCTTGTCTCCCAAAGTCCGCTCCAAATTCACGACCTTGTCATCGAGTTTTTGCTAAGGCCCTTCAGAAACTTTTGTTTCTTTTCAACTTCTGAGCTGTAAAACAAAGGCACAAATCGCAGCAGCCTTATGAACCTTGTTGCATATTCTGTGACATTCATGTCACCTTGTTCTAGAGACGAGAACTCTTCCTTGATCCAATCCCTCAGGAACTAAAGATAGTACTTGTCGCGAATCAGTTCCTTCAACTGTTCCCAGTGAATAATAGGAAATTTAGCTCGTTCCGCGACTTTGGTCTGCCAATTGTTAGCCTCACCCTCGAGATAATATACCCCGAAGCTGACCTTTAGTTTCTCGAGACACCCTATAGCCTTGTAGAGCTTTTCCATATCTCCGAACCTGTTCTCTGAAATCGTCGGATCATAATCTCCTGTAAACCGTCGGATCATCGTCTCGGTGTAAGGTTCAATAGGTTCATCTGCTTTCCTCCTGATCTTTAGAAGATCTTCCATCATCACAGTCATAGAACCGACTGGCGGCTGCTTCGAGGGTTGTTCTCCCGTTGTTACTTCATGGATCCGTTTCTGCACCGCAAGATGAGCTCCTATAACATAGCCCACTGATTCCATCAACCCTTCAGGTTGAATGGTCTCATTTCAAATGTGTGCCATTACCCTAAGCATTTGCAAAATATCAAACCAAATTATTTTCATTGGCATTGCTATAATTCCAAGCATTAGCTTTCCTTCGGATCCTTTATGTAAGATGAAGAAATTATTCGATTCAGATCTAAGAGGGGAAAGATATGAAAAAAGAATTCGACCCATAACATCTATGTCTGTTTTGTGTATGAATTCTTTGTAAAAAAAAAAAAGAACTTGCTTTCTATTCTAGATGATCCTTCTAGAAAAAAGGGGAATTCAAAATTATTTCTAGTTACTTCGTTCTAGAGTTCTATTTGAGAATCCTGAGCAAAAGCATATTTTACCGAGCTAAAAAAACAATATAATCTGCCTCTAGTAAACTCTCTAGTAAACTAGAGGCATCCTGCAGTATTGTGATCTAATTCAAAAGATTTTCTTTCGTAATTTGAGAAGCCATTATCCCTTGAGCTACCTCCGCGGCAATTAAGATAAGATAAAGATAATACACTCCATTAGCAATAGCATTTAGTACATAAAAGATGAATTTATTGTAAAGATAAGTGCATAGATAGCCACACTAAAATCCTTACAAGCATTACAAAAAATTACATTGATTACCACACCGAAGAAAAGTTACACAAAAGCACACTTAGTACATAGTTAACAAATAAAACCACATTATTAGGATAAATCCCTTAGCTCCCTATAGGACACATCTTCACCAATGTTGTACGCATAGACAATCTTTTCGGTCAGTTGACTCAAGTCAACGGTCCACTTGCCATCTATGAAGTACCATTTCTCATTAGGCACCCCATTAAGGAACAACTCGGGATAAAATCGAGCCCAAAAATACATGTCAATATAATTAGGCACTCCATTAAGTACCACTTCTCATTAGGCACCCCATTAAGGCTCTGAAGAAGGCAAAGAAGGGTATCACCAAGAGAAAGTAGGTTCTTCCTTTTGAGTCTTCCTTGAGTAGCAAGGCCTCACAAAAAGCTCAGGTCGACCCTACTACAGTAGAGTCTACTACAACAGACTACTACGGTAGAAGGTTCCAAGACTTCGACGGAATCACTGCTTCAACTCCAAAAGATAGGCTGAAAAGACTTTCTCCCACAGTTTTTTTTGGTGTAGTTCGATATGCCCATAAAAGCATGGGAAGTTCTTTTGCCTATGGTCCTTTAGCATCATTGAGCCTTTTAGTCAGAGCATTTTTAATTTCCTTGTTTAGAGCTTTTTCTGTCCATTAGTTTGGGGATATTTGACTGATGTTAACCTCTGTTCAATCTTGAGATTCTTGCAGAACTTGGTAAAGACTGAACTAGTGAATTATAGACCAGTATCCGAGATGATTGTATGAGGTATTCCGAATCGACAAACAATTATCCTCCATACGAAGTCTTTTATTGTCTTATCTGTGATCTTTGCAACCGCTTATGCTTTTGCCCATTTGGCAAAGTATTCAATTGCGACTATGATGAAATTCTGTTGAGCTGCAGCTATTAGAAAAAGGCCAAGGATGTCGATTACCCATTGCTTGAATACCCATGGAATTATGGTTGGGGACAAATTGGAAGCTGGAAAGTGAGGTAAGTCAGCTATCCTTTGACATCTATCACATCTTTTAACGTACTCATGAGCTCCTTTTTTTTATAGTCGGTCAGAAATAATCTTGTCTTATACACTTAAGACTTAAGGTGCGTGCCCCGTGATAGTTTCGACATATGCCCTCATGCACTTCTCCTAGGACGAATATAGCTCTGGTCGGACCAAGGCATTCAAGCAAGGGTGAAGAATAAGAACTTCTGTACAACTAATTGTTGACAAGTAACTCTTTACTTTCTGTGCCGATCTGTAGTCTTTTGGGAGAGTTCCGTTCCTAAGATATACCCAATCTTTTTTCTTAACGAAAAGTGCAGGAGCCCCCACGGTGAAACGGTAGGTCGGATATACCCCTTTTGAAGCAGATCCTTGAGCTGAGTCTTAAGCTCTTTCAGCTCTACAGGTGCCATACGATAGGGTGCTTTGGAAATAGGTGTTGCGCCCGGCTCTAGGTCAACAGATAAGTCAACCTCTCTATTGGGTGGCAATACCGGTTTTTTCTTCATATGTCTGAAAACTCACGCACAATTGGGATTTCAGGCAATCCCTTAGCTTAATCGAAAGGTAACTCTATGTGGCATAAGTATCCCTGACAACCCTTTCTTAGAAGCTTGGTTGATGTCGTTGCAGATACTGTTAGCACCTCAGGTCTTGACCCTATTCCGTAGTATACCAATTTTTCTCTTGTATCTATTATTCTAACTAGCTTCTTCCGTCAATATATGGTGGCCCTATACTTTTCTAACCAACTCATACCAAGAATGACATCAAAATCCTGAAGATCGAACACAACAAGGTATATAGGGATGTTTTCACCCCCTATATCAATTAGGACACAAGACACAAAATGTCTGCAGCCCACAACGTCTTAGTTCGCAACCCCATGTATCTCACACTAGGTATTGGCTCAGATTTGATGCCGTGTCGTTTAAGAAAAGACTTGGCAACGAAAAAATGGGTAGCACCAATGTCAAAAAGCATGAAAACTGGACTAGAGAAAAGTTGAAGACTATCAGACACCGCAGCTTCGCTCTGCTTGGTTTCCTGTGGGTTTATATTGAACCTTCTCCTTGGTGGTGGTTTAGGTTGATTCCCAACTTGCCTTGGCAGTGTTGCACCCGACTGACCTGTAGCTGCAAGCTCCTGAACTGTGTCTCTTGACATGTTTTCTTGTGGATAAAACCTTTTTCTGTGGTCTTGTGCACCACGGTTGTAGGATGTCACAAGTGTGTTAAGGCAATCCTTGACAACATGTCCGAATTTGCCACATTTATGGCAAGTGACACCAGTAGTGGAATGATTCTGATTAGCCGCTCCACTTCTCTGAGATTGCCTCTGGTTAGACTGTTGACCATATTATGGATTGTATGATCGTGTCCCCTGATTTCCTCCTCCATGTCCTACACTAGTAGTATTGCCTGACGGCCCGTCTTGTTGGTTAGATCGAAGTCCGTCAGATTATTGAAATCTACCAGATTTGCTAGATCTTGCGTCATCTCACTTTTTTTTTGCTGCAAAGAAAGCATCCTTGTCTCCCAAAGACCGCTCATAATTCATGACCTTGTCATACATTTTTTGATATGTAACAAATATATGGGTTAACAAGCTTGTCTTGAGCCTCCGGCTAAGGCCCTTCAAAAACTTTTGTTTCTTTTCAGCTTCTGAGCTGTAAAACAAAGGCACAAATCGCAGTAGCCTTATGAGCCTTGTTGCATATTCTGTGACATTCATGTCACCTTGTTCTAGAGACGAGAACTCTTCCTTCATCCAATCCCTCAGAGACTAAGAATAGTACTTGTCGCAAATCAGTTCCTTTAACTGTTCCCAGTCAAAGATAGGAAATTTAGCTCGTTCCGCGACTGTGGTCCGCCAATTGTTAGCCTCACCCTCGAGATAATATACCCCGAAGCTCACCTTTAGTTTCTCGAGACACCAAATCGCCTTGTAGAGCTTTTGCATATCTCCGATCCTGTTCTCTAAAACCTTCGGATCATCATCTCCTGCAAATTGTCGGATCATCATCTCGGTGTCGGGTTCAGCAGGTTCCTCTGCTTTCCTCCTGATCTTTAGAAGATCTTCCATTATTATAGTCATAGGGTCGGCTGACGGCTGCTTCAGGAGTTGTTCTCCCGCTGCTACTTCGTGGATCCCTTTCTGTACCGCAGGATGAGCTCCTGTAACATAGCCCACTGATTCCATCAACCCTTCAGGTTGAATAGTCTCATTTCAAATGTGTGCCATTACCCTAAGCATTTGCAAAATGTCAATCCAAATTATTTTCATTGAC
>JAOVYX010014477.1:0-25211 GCA_035668315.1 Drosera spatulata
CAATAGTGACAAGAGTCGGATTTCTTCGAGCTTTTACTCTTGGATCGGCCTCTGAACTTATCTTGTTGTCTTCGATCATGTCTCCCTCTGATGAATAGCGCATCATCAGAGCTTGAGGGCCTGGACGATTCCGAGAGCTGGTGTCTCACCTGACTGCTACTCAAAGATGTCTTAACATCTTCCAATGTTAAAGAATCCCGACTATGAATCATAGTAGTCACAAGGGTTTCATAGGTACTAGGGAGAGAGCACAACAGAATCATCGCTGCTTCTTCATCATCGACGGTCACTCCAACATTTCGAAGACCTACCAGAATACTCTGAAAATCAGACATGTTTTTCAAGTGATGTACCTGAATCCTTCATTTTGAAGGAATGAAGACGCTCCCGCATATACAAACGGGAAGCTACGGATTTGCTCATATACAGACGGAAAGTACTGTGTAAACAGTAACTTTGTTCGTACACTTTTCACGTTACTGTACAGTACTGTTTGAACACTGTGGAACACTGTTCATTCATGGAAAAAAAATTATTTTGTGGAAAAAATACACGAAAACTGACCCGCAAAAAATATAACTTAGATCTCAAACTTAACAACGTTCGTTCCTAAGCCTACGTGGGCGAACCCGGTGTAGAAAATAAGGATTGAAACGTTCCAAGTTCTGATACCAGTTTATTAGGAACGGGTCCGTTAATAATAAACACAAACAATAATAAGTGCGCAAAATAAATTGTGACAAAGATTTTTACGTGGAAACCCTTTCGGGAAAAATCACGGGCGGTCGCCGACGACGAAGAATTCACTAGTCAAATGAGGAAATACAAAACGAGGTACACTCAAAATATTGAGAATCTCACTCTAAAACAAATCTCTTAAACCCTCAATATAATTTTGTGTGTATATGAATAGTAACTTTCCACCTTTTCTTTCTCTCCCCCTCAAACTTTCCCCAATTCTTCTTTCTCTCAAACCCCTGCCTGCTCTTCCCTTTCGTCTCCCTCTGCAGCACTCTCTTCTCCATCAATCCTCTCTTATACCCAAAATCACGCGCAGAGTCAAGCGGACATCACATGGAAAAACAAACGCGGAAAATTTCATGCGGAGACGAACGCGGCGAAGATACGCGGACCAGATTTGAGTCACATCGCCGCACCGTCAACAACTTCCTCATATCCTCTTTTATTAGTTTACTGGGTGTAATTTATTTAATCTTGCCATGCTCCTTCTGAACTTCTGAGTTTCATTTCACCTACACCTAACTAGTAGAGATATGCTTAAGCATTATGCGGAATTCATCCAAGCGAGTTGAAAGATACTAGGTAGGTTGAGGACGTCTCTATAGCATATGCAATAAAGTGCACATCCAAAAGAAAGTCAGAAATCCCGAAGCAACAGGATTCTGCATACTTCAATTAATTAAACCAGAACTTTTAGAGTTCCCTTATGCGAACGGCATATGGCACTGGTCTATGTAGAATGAAGCTTGGTTGCTAACCATAATTCTATCAAACCAGTTTTGTACTTGAACTTGGGCATGGCCTTGTTAGTCAGATGTTGGATGCAGCTTGGATCACTGGCCATCTAGGCTAAAGCCTGCGAGTTTTCTCTTCAGTGGTGCATGTTGGCCTATAACATAGCGCAGCAAGACAATCCATGTATCAGGTGGTTTATCTAGTTATCTACAGAATAGTAACAGTCATGGCCTGCCGCGGCTCACATAAAAGAAATTTGGATTTGCTCAACATGAATACTTTGATTCCATAACTTGGTATTCTATTCTTCTAGTCTTACCTTGCAATCTGGGAGTCCAAGCTATAGGGACTGGAGTAATTATACCTATGCATGACCATTCACGTTGCTATATTTGAATATGCTTCGTTGCTCATGTTCTGCAACTCCTTTGCCGAAATCAGTTCCTCCCACTTCGACAAGGACGGAGGTTTTGAAAAGAAAGATGGAGCTCCTTTCTCGTATATCCTCCAATGATGGAAGATATCCAATGGTGATCACTACCCTCATTGTTGGGCTTCTCATCTCTGACCTAACTAAAACAGGTACGCTGCATATTATATACTCCTACATCAGTCGACAAGAAAATACTATATCTACCTTACTAGTATCCCACAGTATTTTATCCTTTTCGCTTAGGTTGACCAGATTCATGACAGTGGTTCTTATCTGAATGTAACTACAGGTAATGCGATCGGGACTTGCTATGGGATGCTTGGGAACAACCTGCCATCACCGCAACGTGTAGTATCACAATACAACCAGTACAACATCAAAGGAATGAGAATCTATGGACCGGTATCAAGTCTCTCCGAGGCCCTTCAAGGCTCAGCCATTGAAGTCATGGTCGGCGTCCCAAACGACGACCTCCCAGGCATTGCCTCGAGCCAGTGCACGGCCGATTCTTGGGTCCAAAACAGCATCAGGAATTATCCAGGCGTGAAATGGAAATACATATCAGCTGGAAATGAGATCAGACCTAACCTTGACAACGGAGGTGCTCAATATGCGCGCTTTGTGCTACCTGCCATGCAAAATCTACAAAATTAGTGAACAAGTTTGGGCTAGGAATCAAGGTTTCTATTGCACTTGAGACGGGGATTTGTATCAAACACTTATCCTCCATCACAGGGCCAGTTCGACCCCTCGATCAGCAACTACATCCTTCCCATTGTCAAGTTCCTGGTGTCCAACGGGTCGCCTTTGTTTCTCAATGCTTACCCCTACTTTGCCTACGTATACACACCCAATATGGACATCAGATATTGTTGGGAAAAGTCGATGTGAGATGCAACAAAAATTGATCAGTATTTTTCTCTCGTGCAATTAAAATGGGATAAATAAATAACCCATTACGATACCAAAATATCCACTAAAGAGGGATTATAAATATCCTTCCTAAACTGTGCTAGGAGATTATAATCAACAGGATAACTCTCACTAATTTTTTTTCTCTAACAGGATAAAAATATACCCGTAGAAGATATCCCTCAATATCCTAAATTGAATATTTTTCTAATTCTTCTGGTGTTGTTTTTTGTGTTTTGGTGTGTTGCTTTGTGACGCTTCTCCCCTGTTTATTTATAGACGATTGATGAAGCTTTTTTTCTTCGCCGTCTTGATTTGTGTCGTCCCGCATGACGCGTCGTAGTGGAATATGATGGAAGACACGGCGGCGCAGAATGCAAAGCGAATTTTCTTCTTCTTCCTACTTTATTAGTGGGTCATCTTTGCCAATATGATTAATTGTGGGTCCCATGAAAGGAAATTCCCTAATACAAGGTACGGTCTCCGATTTACTGAATTAATCCCTCAGCTACCCACAAACGTATCAGCTTCCGCACTGAATCCCACTGGCAGATATGCTTTTTTCACTTCACCTAATGTGGTGGTGCAAGATGGTCGATATGGGTACCAGAACCTGTTTGATGCTATTGTTGATTCAGTATACTGGGCACTCGAGAAGGTGGGTGCTGGAGGGGTGCAGATTGTGGTAACGGAGACTGGTTGGCCTACAGCTGGTGACAAGGCGACGAGCATCGCTAATGCACAGACCTATAACAATAACTTGATTCAGCACGTCAAGAATGGGACGCACAAGATGCCCGGCCAGGCTATCGAGACATTCATTTTCGACATGTACAATGAGAACCTCAAGTCATCGGAACGAGAAAAGCATTGGGGGCTTTTCAAGAGCACCGGGGCACAAAAATACCCGGTTAACTTCAACTGAGGTCTGAAGATTCAAGGACAAGTAAAGAGAATAGAGCGACAAGTTACTCCGATTTATGTGATATCAACTATATGAACAGGATAGTGAGCTATCTAAAAGCCTGAGTACCCAAAAAAATGTTAAACATTACGAAATTATACTCTTGCGAAGCAAAAATGTACTAATAACTGAAGTGGCACAAGCAACTCTAGGGCAAATGGCCTATGAGAAACTTCCTTGCCCGGACACTGATGCTTCACGTTTCAAGACTAAATAAACTATAGCATTTCGAGTCCAACCAAAGGCCCGAGATGCAACCATGGAGACCTTATGCTCATATATCATAAATTATAGTCCAAAGTAGTGTTTAAACGTCAGTGGCGCAATTCCCTCGGTGTGCTCATTGATCTCACCACCTTTGCCTTTGCAGATTCTGTCACAGCCATATAGCTAGGGAACGGAGAATGGGTCATCAATAGATTATCATCTCCACTTGATCTTCGTCGTACATGACCATATGAACCTTTCCGATGCGAAGATGAAGAGCTCAACTCTTCTTCGTAATACCGCTTTGGTGAGTTTCTCTCTTTCAGCTTGAAACTCACATCCAACTCATGAACTCTTCTACGTGAGATGAAAATTGGTGACAAATCCTCTGGTTTATTGCTTCGCTTCACATCATCTTCTGTCCATTGATTAGCTAGATAGGCCAATGCCTGACTTTGGCGTGGGCGTGGGAACAGTTCACCAAGCTGAGGACACTCCCTCTCCTGAAAAGGAATACCATTAGCATCTGGAGTCTGATCGTAATCAGATTAGTGAGAAGCAAGTTCGATAGAAAACATATTTGACAGGATCCAGGGATGGGATCTCTACCGTAATTAAGTTATGGCCCTTAACTTTTTCTCTACATTTGCAAAGTAACCTATGATGATGGTTTCATCTGTTCCTAATGAAGTTTGTCAACCTGATTTTAGACAGTTTATGGTCAGTTTAGAGGGTTGTTGTCGAAAATGTGTGCCTCAAATCCGCGTTTTTTTTCGCGTGGCCTCCGACGATGTCCGCGTTCTCTCCGTGTAGCGTCTGTGTGGCTTCTCCGTGTTTGATTCTGTGTATAAGAAGAAGAGGAGAGGCTGGCTGAGGAAGTGAGGTGTAGAAGACGCGGAGAAGAGAAGCACGAAGAAGGGGACAGCTGTGGCAGAGAATTAGGGAAGAATCAAAGGGATAAGATTGAGCTTTTCCTATTCACATATACACATATAAAAATATATTAAAGGTTTAAAAGATTTGTTTTAGAGATTATTATCTTTATCCTTTATCATGAGATTCTCAATATTTTGAGTGTACCTCCTTTTGTATTTCCTCATTTGACTAGTGGATTCTTCGTCGTTGGCGACCGCCCGCGGTTTTTCCCGCAAGGGTTTCCATGTAAAAATCTTTGTCTTATTTATTTTGCGTACTCGTTAGTGTTTGTGTTTGTAATTAACAGACATGTTCGTAACAAACTGGTATCAGAACTTAGAACGTTTCAATCCTTATTTCCTACATCGGGTTCGCCCACGTAGGCTTAAGAACGAACGTTGTTAAGCTCGTGATTTAAATTATATTTTTTACGGGTCAGTTTTCGTGTATTTTTTCCACAAAAATTAATTTTTCCCACGAATGAATAGTACTGAAACAGTGCTCAAACAGTGTTTGAACAGTGTCGTCAACAGTGCACGGATATAGGCACTGTTTACACAGTATTCTGGTGAACAGTACTCCGACAGAAACAGTGTTTCTGTTGCCACTGTTGTTAAGCGACGGTCACTCTGTTGTGTTCTCTCTCTAATAGTTATGAGGCCTTTGTGACTACTATGATCCATAGTAGGGACTCTTTGTCATTGAAAGACGTTAAGACGTCTTTGACCAGTAGCCAACTAAGACACCAACTCTCAAAATCGTTCAGACCCTCAAACTCTGATGATGCGCTATTCATCAAAGGGAGACAAGATCAAAGACAACATGACAAGTTCAGAGGCCGATCGAAGAGTAAAAGTTCGAAGAAATCCGACTCTTGTCACTATTGTCATCAAAAAGGACATTGGAGGAATGAATGTCATAAATTGAAGAACAAGCAGAAGAAGGAGAAAATCTCAGTCACTGATATTGTCGAGATCCAGATAGTCTCAATCGTTCTTGCATCCGCCGTGGAGTCCATGATAGCATCTACTTCAGAGTGGGTGATGGATTCCGGTTGTACCTTTCACATTTATCTGTATCGGGAGTGGTTCGCCATATTTGCTGAGTCCAATACTGCTTGTAATATTTTTGGTATGGGAGATGTTCATATACGGACATAGGATGGTGTTGTGCGAACATTGAAAGATATTCGATATGTTCCAGCTGTGAGGCGGAATCTTATCTTTTTGGATTTCCTTGATCGTGAAGGATGTTCCTATCAATCTCACGATGGGGACATGGAGGTTAAGGAGAACCGCTTGGTGACTATGAAGGCTCGACTTCGTGATGGATTGTACTATTTGGTCGGCGCGATGTAGAATGGAGTTGCAGCTGTTGCACATACATTGTCCGTCCGTGATGGTGATGCTAGTTCTGAGATGAAGCTGTGGCATATGCGGCTTGGGCATATGGCCAATCGGGGGATGGATGTTCTGAATTCAGCAGACTTGTTTGGAGGATTGAACACACAGAAGCTCGAGTTCTGCGAGGGCTGTATTCTCGACAAGCAGAAGAGAGTGTCATTTGGAGGTGCGATGCACAGAACGAAGAGGACACTCTACTACATTCACTCAAATTTACGGGGGCCATCTCCGCATATTTCGAAGGGAGGTAAAAAGTATTTTTTGATCTTCATCGATGATTACTCCCGTTATATCTGGATATATTTCTTGAAATAGAAATCAAAGGTCTTTGAGACATTCAAGTAATGGTTGAAGTTGATTGAGACGCAAACCGACAGGCAGATCAAGAGGTTTCGAACCGACAACGGGATGGAATTTGTGAACAAGTAATTTCTGGAGTTCTGCAAGGACAAAGGCATTGTGAGGCATCGCACTGTCACTTACACACCCCGGCAGAATGGGGTAGTAGAACACATGAACCGGACGCTCATGGAACGACCTCGGTGCATGATGATTGGAGCCGGGCTGACGGAGTGGTTTTGGGCCGAAGCAATTATGACGGCCTGTTATCTGATAAACAGGTCACCCTTCTCAGCGTTATCCACGAAGATACCTTATGAGGCTTGGTTTGGTAAACCCGTTGATTATTCCAACCTTCGTGTTTTCGGTTGTCCTGTATACTATCATGTTAGCGAAGGAAAGTTACAACCTATGGCCAAGAAGGCCATCTTTCTTGGATATCAACCAGGTGTGAAGGGATACAGATTGTACTTCATTGATCCATCATCACCTGGAATCATCATGAGCAGAGATGTCACATTTGACGAAGAGTCAATGTTAGCCAATAAAGTGGAGCAGCAACGGAGCATTCAGCAGCAGGTGGAGCAGACACGACCAGTCGAGAGATCGACATTTGAGGTGGAGCATCAAGATGGGGAATCCTCAGATCCTAACATTCCCAGTGATGTTTTACAGTCAGTTCAAGAAATAGAAGATCCAAGAGTGGAACCACTAGTAGCAGATCCAATCCAGATGGAACCCACTCTACAGCAGTACCAACTTAGCCGTGATAATAAACGATGTGAGATCAGACCCCCGGTTCGATATGTCTATTCAGATTTGATGGCATATGCATACATTGTTAGCGAGACAGTTGAGAATGAGCCTTTGTCATTCAGGGAGGCCGTCGCTAGTTCGGAATGTGCCCAGTGGACTGCAGCTATGGAAGAAGAACTAGAGACTCTACACAAGAATAACATTTGGACTGTAGTTCACTTACCGAAGGAAAAGCACACCGTAGGGTGTAAATGGATGTTCAAAAAGAAAGAAGCAGGCGATGGTGAGGATGTGAGATTCAAGGCCAAATTGGTGGCTAAGGGTTTCACTCAGAAGGAAGATATTGACTATACTGAAGTTTTTTCTTCTGTAATCAGACATACTTCTATTTGAGTTCTTCTAATTTTGGTTGCTAAGTTCAACCTTGAACTTGAGCAAATGGATGTGAAGACGGCGTTCTTACACGATGAGCTAGAAGAAGAGATCTATATGTGCCAACCAAAGAGTTTTTCATTGCCAGGAATGGAAGATCGAGTCTGTCTTCTGAAGAAATCATTGTACAGATTGAAGCAGTCGTCCCGACAAAGATATTACAGGTTTGGCACCTTTATGACAAGCATTGGATACACACGAAATCCATACGATCAGTGTATGTATAATCAAGAACAAGCTGATGGAAATCAGGTATATCTTTTGTTCTATATAGATGATATGTTGATCACTGATAGAGGCAAGGGGACTATTGACAGGTTGAAGACGCAACTCAATAGTGAGTTCGAAATGAAGGATCTCGGCCCAGCAAAGAAGATTTTGGGCATGGAGATCAAGCGGGATAGAAAGCGTGGAATCTTGAACTTGAGCCAAAAGAAGTACATTGAGAAGATTCTAGACCGATTTGGCATGAAAGATGTCAAACCCGTTTCTACTCCCTTAGCAGCGCACTTCAAGCTATCCTTGAAGCTCTCACCGAAGATTGAGGACGAGGTGAGGAGTATGGCCTCAGTGCCGTATGCGAGTTCAGTTGGATCCTTGATGTACGTCATGGTATGCACTAGACCCGATTTGTCACAGATAGTGTCAGTAGTTAGTCGTTATATGGACAGACTTGGTAGAGGTCACTGGCAGGCTATGAAATGGATCCTTAGGTTTCTTAAGGGTTCATCAGAATTGAGCCTCGTTCACGATGCAAGGCGAGGTGGAGGCAGCAACAATGTTGAAGGGTTCTCAGATTCAGACTATGCTGGAGATGTGGATCGTCAGAGGACACTTACACGGTATGTATTCACTTTTTGTGGTGGGTCAGTTTCTTGGAAGGCAACTTTGCAGAATACTATAGCCTTGAACACTACAGAGGTAGAGTTCATGGTTATTGCGTCAGCTATGAAGGTGGCGATTTGGCTGAGGAATTTTGCTTCTGATTTAAGTCTGAAGCAAGATAGCACAGTAGTTCACTGTGACAGTTCATCAGCTATTCACTTGACCCATGATCAGATGCATCATGAGAGAACCAAACACATTGACATTCGATATTACTTTGTACGGGACGTTAAAGATGTCAAGATGATCAAGATTGCGACTACTAATAATCCAGCAGATATGTTAACGAAACCAGTTTCTATTTCGAAGTTTCATCATTGTCTAAAACTCTTAGAAGTGGAGGCAGTTAGACTCGTTTGAAGCCTAGGTGGAGGTTGCTCGACGACAATGAAGTTGATTTGAGTCAAGATGGAAATTTGTTGAAAACGTGTGCCTCAAATCCGCGTTCTTCTTCTTGTGGCCTCCGACGGTGTCCGCATTCTCTCCGTGTGACGTCCACGTGACTTCTCCGTGTTTGGTTCTGTGTATAAGAAGAAGAGGAGAGGCTAGCTGAGGAAGTGAGGCATAGAAGACGCAGAGAAGAGAAGCAGGGAGACGTGGCAGCTGTGGCAGAAATTTGGGGGAGAATCAAGGAGATAAGATCGAGCTTTTTCTATTCACATATACACACATAAAAATATATTGAGGGTTTAAGGGATTTGTTTTATAAATTATTATCTCTATCCCTTATTATGAGATTCTCAATATTTTGAGTATAGCTTTATTTCCTCATTTGACTAGTGGATTCTTCGTAGTCGGCGACCTCCCGTAATTTTTCCCGCAAAGATTTCCACGTAAAAATATTTGTCTCATTTATTTTGCGCACTTGTTATTGTTTATGTGTATAATTAACAAACCCATTCGTAACAGTTATCAATCGCCAAACAGCAGATAGCACCAGCTGATGAAATGCAAGTTACCCGATGAGAAAACGAGTACCGCTTGATGCGCTCCCTCCTAATGATGGCCTCTTTCTGTTTAAAAGATGCAGATTCCACTTCTTCCTTTGATAGCATGCTGTCGTTCCATTGCTGCCAGCTCTCAATGCGGTTGCCCTGCAACACGGATCCTTTGAGAAAGAAAGAAATGAAACTAAAGGTTGCCTGATCACCTTAGAAAATGCACTTACCACTTTTTCCTTATTCTCGCTTGTCCTGATCCAATCTTTATTTTGATCAACCTGTTGTGCTCCGGAAGGATAGTGTCTCGATTTGGCTGTCATTTGACGCCTTACAGATCTACCTCGAGCTATAGCTTGCAATCTCACTACTGCTTTCAGCGCTCTTAGTGCTTTCCTCGCCTGTTACACCAGATCGTCCACAATTTCACAAATACCGTTCAAAATGTGACCAAAGATCGCGAGTTAGAACTCTGCCATCCTATTCGTATTCACCACTAGTTGGTTCTTCAACCACTGATGTGAAAAAGCATGCAAAGGGACATGGTGAAGAACTTATAAGAAATGCTTACGAGATAAGCCCTGAAAGCGGATTGAATCTTCACAGCAGCTACAGTAAGCGCTTCCTTCTCCTTGTGTTGATTATATAAAAGAGGCAAACCTGATAGCTGGACAACCTGTGCTGCCACATGAGCAGCAGCAACTGCAGCCTCAGCCGCTACTGCTGTAATTCTAGCAACATCCAGTGCATGCTTTCTCTGCTCTTCGCTCACTTTGACCAGTGTTCCTTCTAGTGTTGAACTTGCATGAAACTCATTGAAGCTAAGCCGGTCCAAGGCCCTCTTGGATCGTTTGGGTATTCCAGAATCTTGGTCGCGGAGACATAGATTCCTCAGATGAGAAGCCAACCAACTCTTCTTAAACATTGCGAGAGATTAATAAATATGAATGTTGCCAAGTGCACGAAGAAGTCCTGTATCATTTCATAACAGCTAATGTGAATCCCTATAAAGTTCTTTCAAGAGTTCAGAGTAGAACTGTGCGAATCTGAACTCAATGACAACAGCTCCCTCTAACAATGGGATGCAGCTGAAGGGAATTCTAGATGCACACTCAGCCTGCAAGGCAAGAGATTGTTTCCATCGGAACACAAAAGTCATGATCAAGACAATGTTAGAGCAAGGACCATAGCACTCAGATGTCGACGCAAATATACACAATGATCATTGATCACGAAGCAATCCGTGGCTCAAGTGACTTCAATCTAGAGGAGGATCTCACCGCTTAGTAAGCTCAATAAGACCAACATTAATGAATCTCAGCATTTCATCTATAATCTAGAGAGGTGAAAAAATCAAGAGCCGAAAGTTTGAATCTTGAATACATTTTCACCGAACAAAGAGCATAATAATCTTAACTCCATAGATACATTTAAGATATGGATGCATACCTTTCAGGATCATGAAGCAACTCTGTGTCTATGATGTCAGAGTTCTCAGGATAGCTACCATCCATGATTCATCTTCATAAGTTGTTAACAAAATGTGACATGAGATGAAAAAGCAAAGAAAAGTAGACACCATGAGAACAATGACAAGACGATATCACTGTTGAAAATACACAATAGAAAATTGATGATGAGGGGGACGACCTTCAATGTCCAACTCGGTTGCTATCACTTAGCTAACCCTATTTGATAATGAAAATTGATGTAGATATTTCAAAATAAATCTTCCGAAAAAAATACTAAATATTAACTTTTCGAGTTCTTGTGAATTCAACATTTTGTTCCAGAAATATGTAAACAACAAAACATGAAGCAAAAATGTTGCCAAACAGCCCCAAAGTCTATTTCTCTTGATTGTAATACCAAATCAAATCACTGTCGTAGCATCCATTGACAGTTTTCCAACACTGTTCTGCATTCAAATCGAAAACATAGTGCCTGAATTATTATGATACCAGCCTAACAAAAACAAGCAATGTAACATTATGTTTGAGACCTTGGAATTGATGAAAAGGGCAATGTGAAAATGCCAAGGTGGGGTTTCGATGTATCCGTGAGTTTTCTTTCACTCATTTGGCTGGCCTTATAGTATCACTGTCACCAGGGTGTCCAACACTTCTCCTTGTCTACTACTTTGCCTATCCTAATCATTCTGTCAAAAGAGCAACCAGAGAATACACGAACCGTTTACTCATCTGCAATTTATACGGGTCTTCTAAACAAGAGTTACCAGGTGCGTACGGTGATATCCACGGCTTCGACACGCAAAATGCCATTTGTGACTCAAGTTAACTATATGCCGTTCCCGATGTGCAGAACAGGAGAGGTATTCGAATATCAGACAATCATGTTAAGCCGACACAACAACCGATCAGTTTACATACGATAGAAGTCTCTGCATCTTTACACCCAACAAGATTTGAACTCTTGCTCGTTATCACCTTCACCACGGGTGAACAAATCATTCAAATTTGACAATGAAATCTGATGAAAGTTTACCAAACCTTCTCTAATCTTAAACATCTTATATAAGGGGTTATTGCTACAAAAAAGGAATATATTGGTACAAAAATGTCGTTCTAAATCAATTCCAAAATCCTCATCTAATGTTATGACTGCTTTGTCAATGAGTCTGTAGAACTGTTGGCGCAATCCATCGAGGAATGGGCCGCCACAGAATTCTGAAGAAGCCTTCGAGAGGAAGCCTCATATAAGGCTGTGTCTCTGGTGTGATGTGGAGCAAAAACCCTTTCATCTTCTATGGATCGTGGAAATATCATTTGTACCAACCGGCAAGGAACCAGCGCAGGAGGAAACAAAAGCAGCAAGCAAGAGCCTGTCACTCAAAAAATAGCTTCAATTCAGCCAATCAGCTTCAATTGCATTGTATGCTACAATACACGACTAAGCAAGAAAGACAACCACCAGGAAGATTTCAAGGTAAGAGTTTGGTGTCATAGCTGTGGATGCCTTCATAAGATGAAGCACAACGATCACGCCTGTTCTATGCTAAGCTTGAGATAGAGTGATTTCCTCAACATGACATCATAGATTTCAAGATTGCAATATGTTAACCCATCTCAATTAAGCACAGGTAGAGAGAACACATACCGCATGCATTGCACATGCCTAAGTCTAAAAGGTGAATTCACCTGAATGGACAAGCTTCTACAATAATACTCATGGAGCTTCTACAATAATACTCATGGAGCTTGTTGGCGAAGTTGGTTCTCACACAATGTCAAAAATCCATTCATTAACAAGCTATGATGCCTTCAATTCCCAGCAGCCCAGGGATATGGCATTTTTCATTAGAGCAGAAAACTTTTACGAAAAACAAGCCTTGATGGAGACGGTTCATGGTTATTTCTGCTACATCTCTTTTACAGAAGAACAGATGTATAGAGAAAAAGTTAGGGAGTGGGGGAAGAGGAATGTTAAAGAGAATTTCAGTTAGAGCACCTGGAAAACAAGAAGAGAAACACAAAGTGATTGTTCTGTCATCCGCCCAAATAATCTCAAGAAGAAGTTTACAAGCGTCCCATCATTTGTTCCAGTCAGTAGTCCTGTTTTGGGATCAAACCTGGAAAAAAAAAATCCACAATTCTCAGATGATAGTTGAATACAAGATATGCAGCGTGCGATGTTTAATGGTTAAATATTTGAATAAGAGAAGCATTTACTTCGGGAGACGATGGCGTGGACAAGGAATTATGCCAGCAAGCTACACACAAAGTAACTCATTAAATAGCTGTAAAGAGATCAATATTGAGAGATGGATACAAAGGGTTGCGCTCAAACCTGGGGAAGTGATAAGAGGAAATTCAGAACTTGTGGAAGGAAAAAAATCAGAAGAGTTTCACTGCATTCATTAAAGGTAACTTACATCAGCTGTTAAGTTGTTTTGCAAAGATGCATATGAAATTAACGCATAAGCAACTGTATTGTTGGGAGATAAAACTAGACACCACCAAAGACTCTCTCTTTCAACATTTTTTTGGAGATAAAATCTTGCATGCAATCTTATTCACAGAGTAGTTTTTTTCAAGCAAGCTTTCTGAGAGGAAATTTCACGCATGAAAGAATAATTATCCCTCACACCCTCTTCCCTCGCAAAGACACTCACAACATAAAAGACCAATAATCCAAACACAAGCCTTGAAAGTAGCCTGAGTCGGATTCTTGCACTCCACAGTATGCGAGCAGAAGTAGTATAGTTTAAGAAGCTGAGGTTATGATCAAGTTACATATAGTAAAAGTCCTATTGCAAGACTAGTGCACACTATACATAGATTGTTAATATGAGAAGTTCCAACTCTTCATCAAGAGTGTCTCTGTTATAAATTGCCCCATAAATATGAACCAGCCGCAAGGCAAAGAGCATGCTATTGTAACAAGCTATTTCAGAAAGCTCACCTGAAGTGGCCTAGAATGCCAACCACCGCCATGGTCATACCAGCAAAGTATGTGTATGTATCACCGACAAAAACTGAAGAAGGATACCTACATGAAAACATCACTATGACCTTAACAACAAGATCAAAGCAGGTATGTCATATCTCTCACAAGTCACAACAAACCCAAATTTACCAGTTATAGGAGAGTAACGCAAGAGAAGTTGCCAGCAAAGGCTGTGAAAGATAAATGGAGAATGCATGGGCTTGTTGATATTCAGGATCTTTAGATGCTCCAATTTGCATCACGTTATGTATCAGAATCTGCAAAGAAACACAAAATCATTAATAAAGAATAAGAACCGCATTGGCTATGCAACACACTTTATGCTTACAGCTGATGTGATAACAACTGTCTGACCAACTTCGAGGCCATTGAGACCAGCATGAATATTGACACAGTTCGTGCAAAATAC
The DNA here is from genome assembly GCA_035668315.1 of Drosera spatulata. NCBI lineage: Eukaryota > Viridiplantae > Streptophyta > Magnoliopsida > Caryophyllales > Droseraceae > Drosera > Drosera spatulata. Next base: position 14,537 of record JAOVYX010014477.1, read on the forward strand.
AGCCAGAAGTCCCATGTATAATTTATACATCCAGCCTGATTATAGAACAACACAAAACAATTGACAAAATCAATCGGTAATGAATAGCTTAGTAAATTAAAAATCAAAGCTATCTGATAGAAGTCTATATTTCTTGCAATCAGATAGCTATGAATTGCCCACTCTTAGGAAACAAAACTTTTGCCCCAGATCCTGTTGTGAATAGCAGCGTACGACATCGAATTTAGTTTTTGTGTTCTCCTCGAACTGACATGTGTTTTTGTGTTCTCCTCGAACTGACATGTGGCAGTTTGGGTAATATCTTATTAACAAAGCACGTGCTTCGTAGAATGATATTTAACCTGTATCCCCAGAGCAAAAAGGGACAATCTCATCTAATGCAGGATTATGAGAAGAGAGGAATCCAGAATCCGAACAGTATCCTCCGTTCAAGAGATTTCACTTTTATTAGGAGTAAATACCGTATTCAGTTGAGAACTTCAGATCATTACACTAATATGTAAATTCAGGTGAGCCTGAGACCATGTCCTATAGTTTGGAAGTAAATTCACATGCAATTCTAACTGAAGCTCCCATTATCAAACCATAATAGATCAATGAATCGATTCGAAAACAAAAAACAAGCAGTGATGCATACAGGAACTCATCTCCTGATGCATACAGGAACTCATCTCCTACTCAGAGTTCGTACTAGTAAATGCAAAAGAAAATTGACAGAAGAAACCAGCCTTTATCCCGCCCCGCATAATTACAAGCAAAGTAAATATCATAATTTCACCAAAAGCGACTGGAACTTACCTAGATCCAGAATCTCTAACCCGACATAAGGAATAAGAGGTTTTGGGATAATAATGGTGGTATGTCCTGCGTAGGCCATCAACAAGGGAAGTGCAGCAAATGATGGCAATAGCAATTTCCTGTACATGACCGACACTACCATATAAGGACCTATGCTTCTAGGCCCACGCAAAGATGAAAAATAGCTCTACAAAGATGTAGAAAATATTTAGAAAGAAACAATTAGCAAAGTGACTGGATTGCTTAACTACTCACACTCTCCAGGGGACATCAAGAACATCATCGACGAATCCAAGAAGCATCATAAAACAGATGGATGCCAATGCTGCGTTGTACTCAACTAGCCACTGCAGACAAGAGCCAGCAATAAGGTTCAAGAATACAATGAATTAATTGCTTGTTAGCCGTACCTTAGTTTGAGAAACAGATTTTAATCAAGTAGCCAGATGCAGTACAAAATACTCCTATCAAGTTATGCTAAACTAGTACATCAACTTCATCTAAACAGAGAAATTTTGAGAGTATAAGGGATATACTTACATTTGAGTCCGCTGTGAAGTTAAAATATTGGAATAATATAGCCAAGACCAAGAAGACTATTCCAACTGCTATACCCAATGATTCAGGTCTGCGACAGATCAGAATAAAAAATACAAACGTGAATTCCCAAATATGCAGAGATCGGCAAAATTTAAAATGTGCAGATGGTAGAGCAAGCAAAGGTTACCAAGAGCTTGTTAATGAACTTTAGACAGGCAATAACTTTTATAGCAGCTCGAGAGCACATTCACGAAGTAAAGAAAAAAAAATAGCCACCAATTTCAACCATTTGATCAAACAGGAATGCTATCAGGAAAAAAAGAAGCAGTTTCATAATGTACATACATAAGTGCCAACTTATGAACACGACACAGTTATTTCTGAAATCAAGAAAGAAATGTTACTAACAAGTGAACTCAATACCACAAAGAAGCAAGAAGACTATAGTGTTGGCGTGTAGCTACCACACCACTGCATACTGATTCTAATGTATGATTCAACCAAATTTAATCAATTGTACAACTCATGTGGCAGTAAAATCTCAATTTCAACTACCTTGCTCAAAAAAAAAAAAAAAAAAAAGGATCACTCAACCTACACACACAACCCATATATCAGCTTTATCAATGTGCTTGCAATTTGAAGCTAGCACAAGTCCGCAAAGCAGCATGAAGAGTATGTTGCAGCTAGCACACCTCAGCACTCACATTCTAACTCTGAATTGAGCAAAGTCTCAATCCTGAAATACCGATTCTATCAAGTCGCCACTAAACCTCAATTCTGACTCCCTTGCTCAAAAATGTGTCAACCAATCAACACAAACCATATACAACAAAAACACCAACTTTCCAATGTGCATGCAATTCATAAGTAGAACCTGACCACATTGGGGTGTGAAGAATATATTGTAGCTAGCACACCGCCTCACTCGAGTCTAATACATGATTCCACCAAAGTCAAACCCATCCCAAACTTCCAGTTTTTTCTAGCCCCAGTAGAATCTCAATTCTCAAGCTTTTACTCATAAATACACCATCAAATAATAAATACAGATGTATATACTGCCAAGATACCAGCTCTCCTAATGCACACACGATCTGTCTAGGGAAAAAAAAAAAACACAAATCCCAAACAACGAAACTAAAAATTCAACCATCAACAATATTTGATGCCACCAAAACCCTGACCACCGCACTTGACTGAAATACAATTCGACCCAAGTGGATCCAACTAAGGAATACAGATCCTTCCAAGTCTCCAATAGAATCTCAATCCTAACTATCTTGCTCAGAACTACGCCTCCTCATCGATACATACCCCAATGCACATATGACCAAGATATCAATTTTCCCACGTACAAACAATTTGTCAAAACAACACCTTAAATACTCCCTCTGTCCCACATATTTTGCAACATGTACATATTTTGCATTATTCTATACATATGAATACAAATCTCGTTTTCACATCAAATCACACTTAATCGTCATATATTAGATTAAAATACGTAATTTGTCCAGCAATTGATGTTTCACGATAAATTTATAAAAACTATATTTGATCGTGCAAAGTCAAAATGATGCAAAATAAGCGGGATGAGAGTGAGTACCAAACAACACCGCCAAACTAAACCATCAATATTTCTGCTGCCACCAAAACCCTAACCGCAATTTCACTCAAATACAAACAAACAATAAAGTAATTCTCCCTTCCAAATCCAACATATCAATCCCAAACTCAACAATCGAAACAACAAAACACAAAACGAACCAAACATCAGAGCAAGCTCACATCTTGATGGTGCCACCAGGAGTTCCCTTCTTATTAATATCAAACCCGAACAAGTTCCTCCTCAACACATACTTCGCCGCCACCGGAATCAACTTCACGGTCACCACGAACCCCGCCGCGCTCACCACCGCGTTGATCAGAATCGATCGTTTCAGCTCCGATTCGACCTTATAATGAAACAGCAAAAGATACAGATACGGAACCACGAAGATGAGCGACACCGACACGATCTTCTTCCATTTCGACGCCATGATCTCATGCTGCTCCGGTGAAGTCGCCAGAGATGGAGTCGCCGGCGGAGTGGGGTCGGCTGCGGTGGCCGGGGGCGGTGGTTTCCGGCGAGTGGCCATTTTTTTATTTGGGAAAATGAGGAATTGTTTGGAGTGAAGTGAGGGAGGATTTGTTAGGTTAATTTAACGGGATTATGGGGTTTAAGAAAGTATGTCATTATATATAATAAATAATTACAATAATATAAATTAATAATTAAGATTGAAATAATATTTTTTTAATTTTAATTATTTATTTTTTATTATTTTATTTTTTTTATTTTTTATTAGATATATTTATGACATATATTTTTTTTGTTAAATTTGTTAATGTGGTTTTTGGTTAAAAAATGGATTTTTCGGTGAGAATGTGGAAAGAGAGGGAGAGGTATGATGAGTACTACATAGAGGGACCAATGAGAAGTTGCCAATGCGGCCACGAACCAATAGGAAAAATTAGGCATTTTTCGACGAGGTCAACGTACGTGAGTTGAAAAATATGTTTAATCTTATGCATCGTTTGGATGAATTTACGACTAAAACATGTTATTGAAATAGATGTTGATAAAGTCTAACCCCTTGTTTCATTATTCTTTCGATTGAAAAAAAAAATATAATTTAATCAAAAGAATAATGAATCAAAAGATAATAAATTGCGATTCATTTAAGGAATCAACAAATTTATCAAGAAAATATGTTGCATTGTCCTTTCGATTGAGGAAAAAAAAAAAAAAAGCCATGTTACACCTCTAGTTTAAGGATCCAAGTTCCACAATATCACACCCATCAGTATATTGCAATATCACAATACCACACCCGACAGCATATTCCAAAAATATTGCAGCTCAAACAGCAGGCATCACAGCATATTGCTTCGTAGAAACAACGGGGTGATAAGACACAGTCACAGAAAGATACCTTGTCCCGACTCTACACTGTTCTGATTTATTGTCCTTCCTCGTTTTTGGATGTCTAGTATCCACCGTACCCCATTCTTCGTTTCGTCGTTCATTTAAAAATTGAAAGGCTATTCCTACTAATGTGAATGACACATCTCTTTGACAGATGAACAAAGATGTTTATGTTTTCAAAAGGCAGTTAGAAATTTTTTATCAAAATTGGAACTGTTGAGACAATATTTTTGAGAATCAAAAAAGATGTAAATATAATTCTTTTATTTCAGCACTTTCTCCATCCCAAAAAGATTAAAACATTGTCAGTAATTACTTTATTCATTATGCATGATATATTTTGAAAATCTTGTTGATCGAGAGTTATAGTAGATAAATTAAACTATCTCTCATACTTTACGATAAATTTAAATATTGATTAATTATTTCACGAATAATTTAATTTATTTATTTTTTACCTATATATATAAAATGTAACCAATTTAGACGGAGGGATAGTAATTTATACTAACCTACTCGTAACAATTATCCCATGTGACATCACTTTTTTGGTTAGCTGTCAGGTGTCACTGTCACCACATGAGATGGTTGATGACTGATTAAGTGAGGATTTGATACCCAAATTTTAGGATATTCTTGACAACTCGTAGCAGCTGCCTGCCATCCATCCAAGAAAAAAATGCGACATGCCTGAATTTATCCACAGGACCAGACAAGACCAATAGTGAAAGTGGGCTGTGCAGCTGTTTAATTACTTGATGGTCAAACCAATTTGATATCTGAGTTCGGATCCAAGAAATTGTTTAGCACGTCATCGAGTTGGTTTTGGATTTCATTCACTTGAATTGGTTTGTCAAAGATTTAATTTGAGCTTTGGTCGAGGTTGGTTCCAATGAAATGTTGGCTCATTTGCTAAACCAGTCGAGTGGATTCGACCAAAGTAATCTAGTCAATGTCTAAGCAAAATATGGGTCTAATTCTATGTGGGAAAATCTTGATAGGAATCGACATTCATGAAGAGGAGCACACTTCGATAAGATGGAAAACTCAAATTTATTGTACGAGTACGAACAATGAACTTATTATATGGTACACCGGAGAATAATCTACGGATGAACACAAAAATGAAAGAGAGCTATATTTATTAACGTCTACTGTGTGTATAGACTAAACGGTAAGAAACAACAGTTTCTTAGATATATCCACGGCTCATCATCAAACGAAGTAAAGTGGAGCGGATTCCTCTTGAATTAAAGGCAGCAGCATTCTTCACACGCGAAGCAACAGCAGAGCGCAGCCAGGCTACAAAACAGAATAGAAAAATATGCAGTTTCAGATTAATAGTACGTCGAAAAATCATACACTTGAACATAGAAACCATATCCTTCTTCAGCGACTTTATAAAGGTTGTTCAAGTTAATAAAACAGAAACTTGCCATCCTTCAATGAATCCTTTTTCTCCTCTCGTGGTGGTTTCCGATCGACGAAACCATCCGTTCTTCTTCTTCTCGGTCACCATGGTTGGAGCATCGGAGCTAGGGTAACCGAGGGGTGGGACCGAATCGTCGATGGTCTTTACCTTGGGCATGGTAGATAGTATAGCTGTTGAGCTCTAAGTTACCTGTGTTTAGGGTTGTGAAATATTTTGAACAAATGAGAATGAGACTGAGTTTGTTATATTTTGGGTTGGGAATCTCCCTTCGTTTTATAGAGGAAAATACAAAGCGCGTTCGTATCTCAACAGAGGAAGCCAAACGCTGTCACGTGCACGTTCCTGTCTCTTTCTTTTATTTATGATGAAGATAATGTTTACTTATGAATGAAGTTAATGTTACATAACTCTACTATCAAAAAAAATAAAAGAAAAAGGAAAAAATGTTGCATAATTCTGGCACATAACAAGTGGCTTTATAATTTATCATATCTTGAAAAATTATTTTGTTTCAACTAGTGATTCGAGGAGGTGCTTCCTTGATCTCAGAAAATATCACAAATATCTTTGTAATGTTTCCAAGTTAAGAAAATGAATCCATATGTGCAGTCCACACGGTGGGCCGTTGGCCGACCACAAAAAAGAGTGAGTAAGGCTTCTTTTTTTTTTTTTTTAAGAAACTTTAGGACTTCTAGAATTTTAAAGGTCAAAGGCTGAAGCATACACGGAGGGGGAAAGCTCAAGGTTTTTTTTTTTTTTTTTTCAATAAAGAGCCCAAGCCCAATGCTTGTTGGGCCTCACTTTCCAGTGGGTTATTATGGGTAAAGCCCAATGCCATCAAAATTGTCCAGATCTGTTGAGAAGATTCCTGATTTCATTTAGATATTTTTTAAAACTTCGTTCAATCACTATTGAACGACGCGTAGTAACATAAATTGTAATATTCTGAAACTACAAAACAAAGATAATTATTACATCGTTAACAACGTATAAAAAAATGATGAAAACGGTCACACGTGTACGAAAAAGTATTGGGATTTGTCGTAGTAGATAGAAGAGAAATTAGCGAAATATACAAGAGTCAAGGGATATTTATTACTCCATTTTGGGGAGAGAAAAACTTCCTAGGATCGATTAAGAATGTATTGTGTCACGAATTCAATCCGAATTCAACCGGAGAATTTGATGGATCCGAATATCACAATCAACTAACGATCAATACGAATAATAAATAAAACAATCAACACGTAAGATTTAACGTGGGGAAAACCCGATCGTCGGGAGAAAAAACCTGTAACGCCCCGAGATTCACGTCATGTAACGCGTGGCGTTATGCCGTCATGAACCCGGTTCATGACAATGCAAAATAAACCAAACGGGTTTAAAGATATATAGAGTCAAGAAAATTTCCTGTAATGCTTTCATTCATGCTGTTTAACTGATACAAATTCAGTTTATAATCATAGGACGGAAGTCATTAAGTTACACAGTTTGTGGCATGAGTAGTACATTGCATATATTACATATCCAAAATGATCATAGTTTCATTACAACATCTCCAAAAATACATAAGGGATCACAATCTTCACTGATCATCTGGTAACTCACCTGCAATCGGAATACATAACCCGTGAGTATGAAACTCAGTAACCTAGAGTATATGCCTCACATTTGTAGGGTACTCCCCCGACTATGACGAATCGATTAGTATCAATAAAATATTTATACTTTTTGGGAAAATAGATATGCCATACTACATGAGTATTTTTATGATTTCACGTTTCTTATGTTCATTTTTGTTAGCATGGACTCATGACTCGAGAATTTTGCAAGTTGTTGATCGAAGTTATACCCAAGTCAGGAACGTCGTACTTGGGATTCATGCAATTTCAAACCACTCTGTTATAAGAGATTATCCAGGGACAAGAGACCGATGAATAGATTAAGCGATTGAAGCAAGATGGAGAAGTTGGAAAGGCATTAGGGTTCGTGATTCATGAAGATGGGTCGTTACGGTTTCATGGACGACTCTGTGTTCCAAAGAACGAGGAATTCAAAAGGAAGATCTTGAAGGAAGCACATCAGACGCCATACTCTGCACACCCTGGAGGCAACAAGATGTATCAGAATCTTCGACAATATTTCTGGTGGAGCAACATGAATTGGGAAATAGCGTAGTTCGTCGGACGATGCCTTGCCTGTCAACAAATGAAGATTGAACATCAAAGACCGGGTGGTTTGTTACAACCTTTAGATATGCCAGTTTGGAAGTAGGATTCCATTGCGATGGACTTCGTCATTGGGCTTCCACCGACGATCCAAGGGATGAACTCAATCTGGATGATCGTTGACCGTTTAACCAAGTCCGCACATTTCTTACCAATCAAGAACTCTTGGACGGTGGACCAATTAGTCGAGGAGTATATAAAGGAGATCGTGAGGTTGCATGGAGCACCCAGCTAGATCGTGTCAGACAGGGACACTAGATTCCAAGCACGATTCTGACAAGGGTTACAGAAGGCTTTCGGGACCCAACTGAAGTCCAGTATTGCATTCCATCCTGCCACTAACGGTCAGACGGAGCGTACGATACAGACTCTGGAGGACATGCTTAGAACGTGTGGGTTGGATTTCAAGGGAACATGGGACAAGCAGTTGCCACTGATAGAGTTCGCGTATAATAGCAGCTTTCACTCAAGCATAGGTATGGCGCCTTACGAGGCATTGTACGGAAGAAAGTGTGGGTCGCCTATTTGTTGGGATGACATCGAAGACACATTGGTGGTAGCCCCAGATATAGCTCGAGAAACTGTCGAGATAAACTCGTATGAAAACAGCATAAGATAGACAAAAGAGCTACGCTGACGTTCGAAGGAGACCATTTGAATTTAATGTGGGTGATCATGTCTTCTTGAAGGTGTCACCCACCAAGGGAGAGATGAGATTCGGTAAAAAGGGGAAGCTCAGTCCCTGGTACATTGGTCCTTTCAAGATTCTCGAGAATGTTGATGATGTGGCTTATCGGTTGGCACTACCGACGAGTCTGTCCGGTATACACAATGTCTTCTATGTGTCAATGCTGCGAAAATATGAGCCCGATCCTCGACACATCATCCAGTCGGAACTGATCAATCTAAGCGAAGATCTCACTTACGAGGAACAACCATTGGAAACAGTAGATCATATGGAGAAGACACTGAAGAGACGAACAGTGCCCTTAGTCAAGGTGCGCTGGGCAAACCATTCTATTTCAGAAGCAACGTGGGAATATGAAGAAGAAATTTGAGAACGATACCCTCATTTATTCGCTGGTAAAGTTCCTAATCTCTAATCACTGAAGTTTCGAGGACGAAATTTTTTAAAGAAGGAAGAGATGTGATAATCCAAATTTTTTGAATTAAATTTTAAAAAAAAAGATAAATAATTTATAATATTGTTCGAGAACATTTGGGACGAAACCTTATCAAGAACACTAGACTTAGCGCAATGGTCGAGATGAAACCGACGAAGCCCTGGGATCAGGAGTTCGAATCTAAACCAAATCATTTTTAATTCTTTGACTTTTGAGACTCCTTAATCAAACCAAGAAATTACTCCTACCATAACTATACTCAGTTCAAATTACTCCTACTGAGTCAGTTCAAATTCCCATATTATTGCATCAGTTACATTCTATTGCAATAAAACTGGGACCAGCACAGGAGACCGAGCTCTTGCGCAGAGAGACAGTGAGTATCCTCTAGTGGAAGTGGTAAGTCTTCTTGGTTGTCCATGGCTTAATCATCACCCAACCACGACCATCTAACCACGACCCAATCGTGCGACTCGACCCAAGCCCCGTGGATCCCTTTCTCCTCTCTCACAAGGACGACGGGGGGATTCACATCCTTGGTCTGACTTCCTCGACGCCGATGATGTCCCGACGCCGGTCACGCTTCCTCTTGTCCATCCAGCCGCTAGTTGGCCATCATCTTCCTTCGCGAGTCCTTCCTTGAACTCCTCACTTCTTTGTCAAACATAGATGGGAAAAAGGAGTTGACTTAGTCAACTTACTTTAGAATTATGATATGTTATTTATAGAGTAGAATAAAGTTGTGACCTTGTTATCATCTAGATACTTATATGAGTGTTATGTCCATATAAGGTGTAGGAGTAGAAGTAGCAGAAACTGAGAATCGTGAGGAGGAAGATTGATCATAATCTCATATATATGCAGACGCTCGTCGTTATCTTTATTTTATAACCGAAGGTTATAGGCCTAATAAACAATTTAAAACCGACATGTATGTTTGGGTGTGAAATGTGTGTGAAACATGAATTATTTGGCATGACGTGAAAACTATCCTTGTTAAATTTACTTGTTAACTTGAGATTTAAAAATGCATGCTAGGTTTGAGGCCTTGGTAACGACAAAAATAGGTTACATGTAATTTAAATTATATTAATTTTATAAATTTATCGTATTGATATAAATAAATTATTTAAACGTTTTAAGTCACATTTTAATACGTTTTAAAAGAATATATTATCGTATTTAAATGACGCACTTGCTTAAATCAATTTAATAATTGAGTTTCGTGCGATTAACCTTGTTATGCTTGCTTTGATTGCTTGTAGTTAATTTATCGCTTTAGGAATGAATTTAAACCGCTGCAAGCTATTAAAAACAATTCATGAACTAAATACCAAAAATAATAAGTACTCCATGGTAGTCGTCTGTTACACATGACAACGCTCAATTCTCATACCTGTCAAAACTTGCTTGGAAACCGTGAACAATACAAATAACACACGTGCTTAAGAGGATAAATCCGGATAATGTGTGGATTGGGACAGTGTCGTGATCTTGACAAGCTGGGGAGAAATGATTTATTCCGGAATGAATCTTTCCTTTGCGTGCACGCGCTGACGACGATGGGTCGGTCGTGTTTACT
>JAOVYX010014477.1:25254-62172 GCA_035668315.1 Drosera spatulata
CCCCCCCCCACTACAGACCCAATGTTAAGTCCTAGTTTGATCTAGCTAACCTACTAACAGACTTCTCGTACGCGTGACTGTTTCCATATCCAATTTTGCTAAAACATGATAACACATATAAACTTGAAAATACGAGAACAAAACGTGATAACGTGTGTACGCATGGGAATACACGTGAAATAATGAATACACTATGTACGAAGTACAGAAATCAAAGTCGTAATACTTATGATGAAAACTTGAAGTTAATCACCAGTTTATTCATATTGTCTGTTACATAGGGTCGAACACGTATATAATAAGACGTGTTAGTCCCCTGTAATTAACATATTGTTACTACACTCAAGCTCACGGTTACATGTTCGGTTACAGGTTGAACAGAAGTTATGTTGGGTTGTGCTAGCAAGGAGATTAAACGGAAGCTTGAGCTGTATTTTGAGATTTTAGTTGTAATAATTTTATTATTTTAAGACTTTGATGTATTTTACTTTGGTGTAAGGATCATTTTATCATGGAATTCCTGGTACTATGTTTCTGTTATCTTAACCTCCTACATTTTTGTCGTCTTGCTACATGTCGTTGCGACGGTTGTCATGTGTCACGTGTTCATTGGTGATAAATCTTGGGCGATACACTCATCCTGCAGGAAAAACGGACCCACGCCCGGGCGTGGCCCATGCCTGTGCCAGGAGCTTTGTTCCTTTTACTGGCTCCCTGTTCCACGAACAAAGCCCGCGCCCAGATGTGACACACCACTGCGTCCGGACGCTTTGAGAAAACTCCTATGGCTCTATTTGACGTCTTCTCGGATTCTCGAGACAAAACTCTAATAATCTTCACCTTTTCGAAAGAAGAGAACTCGAATGCCTGTTTGAGCTTATCAAAAGACCTAGAATGAATGACCACCTCGTACCCCTCTCGGGCATGACTTTGCATCCCGTTTGCTATGGTAGGGGAGCTCCACCACATTTTTCACTATTGAAAATTTGAGACCTCAAAGACGAGGCTTACTTGCTTCACTTCCGTCTTCAGCACCCATCTGTTTCGACCAGTCATCCTGAATGATGCTCTACCAGCTTCAGTACTCTCTATCATACGCTGATTTTTGACACCTGCATCTCTCGTGCTACATGAACCCTTTACAGTCCACATCTCTCGTGCTCTACGTCTCACATGCAATCTAGACTCCATAACCTTGGTTCCATCAAATCCGATAGCCTCCCGATGATTGACTGGAACTACTTCACCCATATGCGAACCACTTGAGACAGTGTCACCTGATCTATCCCTCGGCATCTTGGCACTCCAACGTAGGTTTCTGTCTCGAATCTCGAATGATTATCCTCGAAACACCGTCTCCTCAATCGCGCTCATCACAACCGCTTTACCAATCAACTTAAACTGGTTATCAACCTTCTGAGCATTCATCACGACCATGATGCCTCGACATATCCTCATCACTCTACCCTTTACGGACATCCTGTAACTCTTAGAATCTAATACACCAATTAAGATAAGATTTTTTCTCACATTAGGAACAAATCTGACACCTCTCAAAGGACAAACAGTTCCATCAAACATCTTGATCTTAACTGTACCTATTCCAAGGACCTTGCATGTCTTATCATTATCCATTTGTATGGCACCTCCAATACTGGGTATAAACTCTTGAAACAGATTCCTACTTCGACAGACATGAAAAGAACATCCTGAATCAATAAATCAATCAAAATCGTTACCTTTTCCTGTCGAAGAACCTTCTTGGAGGTCCGATAAATCTAAGATCATATAGAGCTCTTCATCTTCGCTGTCGTGGTTCCTTTCTGCCACATTCGCAGAACTTGGCTTTCTCCCTCTATTCTTGTTCTCCGGATACTCCATCGCGTAATGTCCCAACTTATGGCACTTATAGCACTTCACCTAAGACTTGTCTTTCGTCCATCTCTTAGACTTGGACCTTTCTACCAAGTCTTCACCTTCATTGATCGAAATTGTGTTCAACTTACTCGTATCAAGCACCGCGATAATCGCATCCTCAACTTTCAAATTGTCTCTCCCGACAAGTAAGGTTGTCTTGAGCGCAGCATAAGAAATAGGAGCGACTTCAATAAGATCAAAGCTTGATCTTCCGCATCTATCTTCACTTCTAAACTGGTTAATTGAGTCATCAATCTATTGAACTCTGCAATGTGATCGTTCAAATCTGCGTCTTCCTTCATCTTCAGATCAAACAGATCTATTTTCAAGAACAATTTATTTGACAACGATTTGGACATGTAAATTGACTCCAGTTTCTCCCACAACACCTTAGGAGAAGTCTCTGTCAAAACCTGATATTTCATCTTTGACGCGAGACTCAAGCTAATGATAGTTGTCGCCTTCTCTTCCATCTCTTCCCAATCTTCCTCCTTCATTTCAACGGGTTTTTCGTCTTTAAGTTCCTTCGATAGTAGTCCCTCCTGGACTAATATATCCTTGATCGTACTCCGAACTTTCCTTACGTGACGCAGCCTGGAGCTCTGATACCACTTGTTACGAATTCAACTCGAGAATCTGATGGATCCGAATACCACAATCAAGCAACGATCAACACGAACAAGAAATAAAACAATCAACACGCGTGATTTAACGTGGGAAAAAGTTGATCACCGGGAGAAAACCCCCCACAAGAAACAATCCACTAATCGAATATCACGATTACAACGATCGTCTCTCTCTATCTCTCAATATCTCTTGTGTTTCGCTCAAACCCTAACAAACCCTCTCACAATCTCTATGACAACCTTCTTGAGATCGATATACAACTAAAACTGATACAGGACTATTTATAGACTCAGATATAATCGAAACCTAGAGCAAATCCCCTATTCAGTCCAAACTCGTCCTGCAGAAAAAAACAGACCCGCGTCTGAACGCTTTGTTTCCCTTATTGATTTCCTGTTCCACGAACAAAGCTCGTGCCCGGACGTGACACACCACTGTGTCCCAACGTTTTGAGAAATCTCTTGCGACCCTAACTGACGTATTCTCGAGATAAAACTCTAACACATTATGATATTGAAGAGGAGGAGGAACAGACATTGTGCGCTACCTGGGATGGCTGAATCGGAGACTTCTAACGTAGTAAACTTGCAGCAGTTCTGGACGTATGATGATGTGTGTAGATTGGCTCTCAAGGTGGAGAAACTGAATAAGCGAAAAAATAGCAACTGGAACACGGATTCGAAGTTCGAGAGAAGATTTTCTGCGAAGGATTTCGGGGGTAAAGTTGGGAGTTCTACAGGTGCATTGTCGTCTTCGACAGCAACTACGAAGGGGCCAGGACTTCAAACAAAGAGATGTCAGGGGATAGAACACTTAGAGAAAGGAGACTTTTGTCTTGATTGAATCGATTCATTGTTTTGATCTCCATCGTGGGTTAGCATCTATGTGCATAATTCAGTTGTTCAAAGTACACCATCTGTGTGCATAATGTTGGCTGTCTTGTTCATATTTAGCAAAAACGTGTATAATACACGTTTTATACATGTATCGTTTTTTTTTTTTTTTTGAAAAAAACATATTTTGTAATCTATTTTAGAAAGATACGTAAAAATACACCTTTTTTCGATACAATGTTTGTTACACGTTTGTATTATATGTACGATTCAATCAAATGATTTTATTTATTTTGGGCCGCTAGCTGTTGGCTTTTTAGCAACTTAGCCCATGATTCAAGTCAACAAAAAAAAAAAATGAATTAACTTGAATGATTAAGTAAAAAAAAAATTAAAACACATAAATTAAGGCGCTAATGAATATGATGATGATGATATTTAGTTGGTTGAAGATGAATGCGCTAATGATTAAGGCGTTGAAAACATAAATGAATCGTCTTCCCTTATTGATAACTATTTTGACTTCTAGTATCATGTTATTCACCATTTTAGGTGGACAATTTATTTTTTCTGTATTTTTTTGGGTTGAGATTTGAGAGTTAAGATAAGTTACTGCTTATTTTGAGCAACATGGATGTTTTCGACTTGATAACGATGTCTACATGTTGGACGACTTCTTTAAGTGTTTCGTTTTTAAACGAATATTTATTATGAGCATTCTGATATGTGTTTACACATCTTTTCTATTATAGATGCTATTTTTTCATGCTATAAATATTCTTAAATAATTCACATAATTCAGTATTTTTTGTCCCGTATTTTTTATGAGGACAGTACTATATCTATATTGGTACGTCCCATTCGATTGACGTATCCATTTTTTGATCCGTTCTATTCATGATCGTCACGAACTTTACATGTATAGTTCTCGTATCGTATTTTTGCCGTCTCGTATTTTGCTAACTATGGTCTTATTAATGTGGAAGTACGAGAAGTAACCAAAAAGGATATCATAGAAATAGTAATCCAATTATTTGGAACTTGCGCCAACGTTATATGCAAAATGCATGTTCCATTATTGGAAAGAAAATCAATTCTTCATATCACTAACATTTTACTTAATAATTTACCATCAGAATGCATTTCAGTGTACTAGCTGAAAATGGTGTCAGATGGTTCGCGAAACTCCTTTGAATGTTAACATGAGTTGCCAATTTCGAACATTTGGTCTGTATCTGAGTCATCGGAGATTCGAGATGGAACAAACTTGCTTGCTTAACTCTCATCAACACAAGAACCTTCAGTTCTCGAGCGCTTATACTGACAGCAAACCTGATCTGATTATGAACTTTATCTCTTAATCATTCTACTGGCATGAGTCCTTATATGGTTGTCCATGGATATCCTCCTCGTACCCCCATTGATCTTATTCCCCATCATGAAATCTTATAGATCAAAGTGGCAAATCTTCAGTCCATCGTCGTTGCATAACCACTTGGGGAATGATAAACATACTACGAACCATCTAATCAAAGTGGCAAATCTTCAGCCGATCAATATTTACAATCATCTTATCATCCGATCCATCCGAACACCATCTTATCATCCGATACATCAGTTCGGGTGGACGTGAGTACTAACATGGAACCAAAACTCTATGCTGGAACATTCATCATGTTTGCATGACAAACAATTATAGAAGAGGAAGCACCAGAACCAATCCACACTACGAAAACCGTGAACACATAATATCGTAGTCATTCAAGATTACAGTCACAGTTAGAGGTCACCGAACCTTCGGTACAGGTTAGACAGAAACAAAGACTTTGAAATTAGCCCAATTAACCACAAGTTTATTCTGAAAACTTTATAAAAGAATTTATCACATCCTCATACATTACAAAAGAACATCACATGATACAACTGAACTTGTTCCTGCATCTTTTCGTGTACATAAGACAAGGATACAAACTGCTTAGGGATAATTGTACTAATGGTATCGCAAGACTGAAACTGCTCACGACTGGGAGCAGGGAATCCTACAATTCACCGATCTAATCCTGTATTCTCTCTGTTCTTCGCCTTTTTCTCAGCTTTTTTCTTTTTGCTTATGTGATTCCCGATCAACAGGTCTTCCAACCCTAAAACTGGATCAATAGGCTGTAATCGAGAGAACCCAATCAAGGATGAACAGAAAAAACATAAAATTGCCGAGCTTTTTGTGCTTCAAACTCATATGCTTGCCCAGAACTTCTTTCTACAAATCAACACTGGTTCCAGCTTCTTTTCTTTGTTCTCCAGCTGATAGGAGTTCACCTCCCAGATAAATTTTGGCGCCAATTCCTTTATTCTTGAAATAATAGACTCCTTGTCCCTTATGATCATGAAACCCTGTACAGAAATGAGTATAATGAATACCAATATGCAACTGCCGTAGGAAGCAAGCAGCGATGCCAGAGTCGTGCCCAAAATGGCTAGTAATCTAGACGACCCATGAATTTAAGTACCTGAGGTCTCACTATACGATCCATCTCCAGCATGATATCCTCAACTAAGCAGCCTTGTCCACGGTCTTTGTAATGGGAGAAGACATAGTTAGCATGGAGGAGGTCATATGTGCGGGGATATGTCGAGAAAGGCTCACACCTGAACCAACCAGATCATAAACCACGTCAAAATAGATCGTGACTGCAAGATTTTAGAAGTAGAGAAAGGTCCTAGTATGTTACCAATCATGAAAAGCACCCATCAGGCCTCTGTTATAGATGGCCGGCAAAGTATTTTTCATGGTCGGAGGAACTATGTTCATAACCCAGACAGGATAAGCATTCAGTGCCCCGGAAAATCCACCACAAAAGGCATTCATGTCCATGACATTCCGTATCTCTGAACTGCTAACATTCATCAGTCTCCAGTAATCTTGAACTTGGCGTTGCCAGAACATAGCGTCAGCATCAAATATATCTCGAGTAATACCTGTTTGAAGCATGCAGCCAAATGATTTGTGCAGCTATTTCTCTAAACCAAATTATACAACAGATAACTTGATTCATGTGACTAACAACTGTCTTCTTATAAGAGGAACTGGATCACAACCACATGACTACCGATAAAACCTGACAGGAACGTATCCTATTACATTAAGAAGACATGGTGGTAAACTCAATTGTTTGTGTACTGTCATGCCACTCACAAGAGCACCCTATCAGCTTGAAGCAAGGACAATGTTAACCGGTATACGGGGCAGCAACGTAACAATATTTGACTACTGGTCAATGTAGTCATATAACCAAGGTCAGATTACTGCAGCCGTACATGAGACTATAATTCATTCATTCCTAGGCTAACTTTGCTTAATATGCTAAGTTGCTAATTAGACGTGACTATCAGGCATCAGCCAGAAGATATCCTTTATCTACAGCCTAATATGTAGACTCACAGACATTCCCTCCTCTCAATACTACAAATTAGCCATGCAAGGAGGCATGGGAAAGTGTCTACAGGATACAATGAGGGGCATGTAAGTTTAAACCACATGAGAGTGTTGGTTTGCTGGGAATCATGAAGTGTTCAGACGACCTTAGAGGGCAGAAACAGAAGCAGCAAAGAAACTTTCATCCTTCCAATCATTGCTCAAAGCTGATTCAAAATAAGCATCAACCAGGAACTGCTTGAAATGGACTTCAGACTATAGTTGAAAAAATCGAATGAGCTATATAATTCGCATGAAACACTCCAAATAGCCACAAGACAGGATCAAGACAGAACAGCATGCGTTATCAAGCCCGACAATTAGTTCTCATGCAATGCAAGCAATGTTGCGTTCACTGTTGCAAAAGGGCCATATTAAATGCTACGACATACTAAAGCATAACAAAAACTCAGAAGTTACCACTCTATGTTAAATGGAGACAGTGTGGGCATGGAGCATCCAAATCGACATCCTACTAAACTTGGATAAATGTTCAACTTGAACCTTCAAGACATCTGGGACTGAATCTCTCATATCAATTTCCTTTTCATTGTATGGTTTCGATTCGTCTAATCAGCTCGATCTAATATCAGACTGAAGCAATTTCCCATTGGCAGAAGATCTTATCCATTAAGCGGGAGAAGCTCAATTTGAAAAGCAAAAAAAAGCTTCTCACATTCTTGGAAAAACAGACTAAGAGGGTCAGCGAACTCACTAATCTTCCAAATGAGATACCGTTATTGCATAGGTTGATCTCGTTGTGAAAGACCAACCTAACCATCCCTTCAAAATAACTTCTTCTATCAGTAATCACTAAATATTCTAGATTTTTCCACAGAATTTCACATTATCCTAAGCTGGAAAATGCAGCAAGCAAGCTCATAAGAATCTCGACCGTAACACGCTCAGATTAGGTAGAAAACAGACCTATTCTGTTCAGAGTCTCTGAATATACCGAAAACCGCTCTGCTCTCGTGGGAAGTTGATGCAAATCTGATCGTCCACCATTCAATCTAACACAGTTCTTCAGTGGAGTATACCATGATGGTGCAGGATCATCACCCTCTGTATCACACGCTTTTATTAGCTCATGCTCTACATTCTGCTGGATGCACGACTGATCTCCAAGTTTAACCCAAATCGCCGTCTGAACTTTTTGAGCGATCAATTTCCAGCACATAGCAGAAGTCAAATTCATCAACTTGCTCCATATGACTGGATACTCTTTGTCTTTCCTGTAGGCTGGAGGAGCAGAGTAGACGAAATACCCCTTCGGTTTTAAAAGCCGATCAGCCTCTTTAAGTAGAATCCCATCTACAAGCAGCAAATCGCAAATCAAGATTGGCAACAACGGAATAACGGCCATGCTACTATTGTTCTTTTATTGTGTGTTAAAAAATACTTTACTATTGTGCCTTTATCTCTCTCTTTTTCCTAACATAAATGCATAACCATGAACAGGTTTACAACTCTTGACATCCACCTTTGGTTGGGAATACATTATGCACCACGCATCCGACATATACCCAAAAAAAAGTTCATGCAAACAGCAGTGAGATAACCAGGAACAAAATACTAACCATTCTCATGCCAATCAACACGGCATCTTGAACAATGAACCATCTCAAAAGAGCTAGAAGGATACGGAAGCTGTTTTGAGGATAAAGCAGCAATCATTGCACTGATCCCTCGCTCTAGCGCAAACTGAATCTGATTTTCATGTCCATCTTTAGGAGCAAAAGACATTGTCTGTACATCCAAAGGAAGTAGATAAGCTGAAAAGCTGGCAACTCCACAACCAACATCCAGAACCTGGAGCACCCCTGCAGATCGCAGATCACCCGTCTCATTAGTTGCCATATTCCCTAACCTGCAAACAAAATTAAGTTCATCAATTAAAATCATTTCTATTCTTGGTTTTTGCCTCTTAACCAGACATGTTCCTAGCACATAGAATGTTCTAAATAATCCAAGTGCTTTCCGAGCGAAGGCCTACTAGCTTGGGTCACAAGAGAACCAGCACCAGGAGCTAGAAAAGTCAAAAGCCTTACAAGGAAATGAAATCAACCTGACATTTTCAAGCGTTAGACGACACAGGGAGGTGATGAATTTGACTCGAAATTTCAGGAGAGTAAGAGCTAATCTCATTATGAATAGATTACTAGTTGCATTCATGCGACTCATACCAAATAAGAACTCTAGAAAGACTAGAATAGAAATCCGGCCAAAACGTCAAAACTCCAAGTCAAGACTGCCGACCCATGACTTCTAAATGTGTTACCTTTGGATATACTCCGAAGCTCCGTTCTTGAAATGTGTGCCGCCGCCAGGAAACCACCATAACTCGTCCTTTGCATGCACCCAATTCTGTCCTCCTTTAACCTCAGCAAGATGTGTATGATTCACATTGGATTTCCAAACATAATCTCTGCTAGTTGGCCATCTTATTGGCAGCTTATAATCTTTTGGAGGTGGCACCAAGCAGAATAAGCGCTTTTCAGGCGGCGGACAATGCCTCTCTAATTCTTCCTTCTTAGAAAAATCAAGGTCAGGCAGTTTTATTACAAATGAAGCATCGTGGCATGGGATGTACTCATTAAACTCTAATGGGCATACATCCATCCCAGTAGCCGGGATAACAGGAGAAGTTCTTCTGTAAGATTGAGATATTCTGTTTGTAAAAAATATCAAACCTGCAGGCTTATTTCAAGAGAACCAGTTAGACATAGGCAGAACCCAATGAACTAATAGCAAACTTTACAGCACATTAAACAGCCTGTCTAATCAATTGAAGATCAAATAGCACAAATACCTTGTGAATACATGGTTCCAGACTTGTAGCTACCAGATACTTGAGGTAATAAAATGGTAAATAGTGGATTGAAACAAAATCAGCTTAGAAAGTTTCAAGTTTGTTCCTCACAATTTGATCAAACTGTTTTGACAATAATTAATAACCCCCCAGTACTGCATAGTCTCATTTGTAAATCTCTAGAGTAACTAATATGCAATGTACAGGAAAACCAAATGATCAAATGCATCTCCATTTTAGTAGTCGCTTAGGCATCAGACACTTGATACTCATTCAATCAGAAGAGGAACAAACAGAACTGAGAATTTCTCATTGATCTAGCCAGTCTCGTGCCTCAAAATACAATGAAATAGATATGATCCCTAATCCTTTTCATACAATCAAGACAAGAACTTCAAGCACAATGGACACGGAGCTTGTCCTTCGAATTCTCTACTTCAATGTTCATCATCCAAATGGCACAGCCTATGAATTTTCTAGTCCGGTGTCCAACTCCTTGACACTACATTTGCTCCAAACCACCCTCAAATCTACTAAATCACCCTACCTAGTATTCATTTTCTTGCCACATTCTCCATCTCCCTTGCATTTCACATATGAGGGGAACAAAACTGAGAAACTCATGTATTCACAAGTAGCAATTCAGGTATCCAAATCCCACAAATCATATTTAATAATGGGAACAAGTCTAAATCAAAAACTAAACACCAACTCAATTCTCTGTAATGTACTGGATTCTTTGAAATTTGCATTCATTCAATTCTCTGCAACATGCACACAAGCCCATAATGCGCTCATCAAAGAACAAAGGGACAAAAACAAAACCCAATTGAACCCATCAAACAAAATCGGAACTTTTTTCTTTCTTAAGGAGAGAAATCAAATCACCATCAGAGGAATTCGAATTCGAACTCCAATTCGTCGTGGTGGTCTGAGGGAGGTCATCCAAGAGAGGAGCATTGGTGGCGCCGAAGAGGGTGCCGGCGTAGAAGGACACGCCCATGATGAGAAGGGGGAGCATCACAATCTGCCCTAATTTCGAATCCACCATTCCCCACATCATCTCTCTCACTCACCTCTCCGATTCCACAGTGGCCTCGTCACCGACACTCACTGAATCCCACTCTTTGTGTGTGATTCGAAATTGGAATTGGTGGGAATTCAAAAGGATTTGGAGTGATTCGCCATTGATGGATGGGATCTATATGCTCTCTCGAGCTGTGCTTGTATCATAATTTCAGGGCAAAGGCAAGACCGGAGTGGCAGCGACATGATACTTTGCTCACCAGGAGCGTACGAGTATATGATTGGCTGCTCACTTATCATAATGACATACCTCCCTTCCATGCTAAATTCTATTTTCATCCTAAAATAAAAATCATATTGTGAATTATGATAAATGACAAAAGATTATTAGTTATAATCACTTAGCCATTTAATTTGGTAATGACCATAATGCTAAATCTATTATTGTATAATATTGCAATCCAACTCATTTGATGTTTGTTGATTGTCCATTATAAGTTATGCGTTTGGTTTGTAGATAACGCTCTCACATTATAAAAGAAGAAGCAAAAGGAATACAAGAGTTATGTCTTATTTATGTTTTACTCTTTATTTATGCATTGTATTTATTAGTCATTTTATAACATATCATAAATTAATCGACACGAGATTTTATGTATGTATTGAATTTTTATAAAATTTAATGAAAAAATATTTTTTGATGATAGTGGGATAGTAGTTGTGAGAGAAGATAATTGATGTACTATAACTAAGTTTGATTAATTATATATATTTTTAGATAAAAATTTTTTAAATAAGATATGTTATAATTATTATGAGATATCAAAAAAAAATATTATATTTATTCTAGGATGGAAGGAATACAATCTTTTTTTTTAGTCGTATTAAAATATATACAATATTTGTTTTATTTTTATATTTGAAATTAAATTTAAATTAAATTTTTAAACATATTATCTCATCAACCCAACTAACTTCTCTCACATTTTCTCACATCAACTCTCATCATCATTAAAAAAAAATATAATGTACTAATTAAATTCAACTCTCACATAAAATCTCGTATCGCATCGACCTGTTTCATATAATTCGGAATGGATAGAGTAATTGTCAACGTTGGGTTTGTTTGATAATATTCCCTCCATATCAACAAAATTATAACACTATTTAAATTAAATCATCCCAATTAAATTATAATATTATCATATTTGAAGTTTTTTTTCTACAAAAATATCAAAATATTCTCATTTTTTACTTTATCACATCATTCATCCCATTATTATTTTTTTCTCTCAATCCTCTCCCTCACAAAAATCAGAGCATAATTTAATCTTTACATCAAAAATCAACATAAATAAATTATCATGTCAGATTAACTGGTTGTAATTTTGTTGGGATGGAGGGAGTATCATTTTCGTTTCATTTTTTTATTTTAGTGTTTTTTTATTTTAGTATTTTCTATTTTTGTTTTATTAGTTGATGTTACAAAATTATGTGATATGTTTTTTATTTTTGATTTTTTTTAAATACATAAAACTGAGATAGATAAAAGAAAAGTAGTAAAAATGGATTTTGTTTCTATTTTATATTTCATTTAAGTAAAATATTCAAGATTTCTTTACATAAAATCATTATATGAAGGGATTTTCGTTTTCGTTATTAATTTTTTATTTCTATTAATGATTATGCTTTTTTTTAATTTTGAGCAGCAATATCAAACAACTTCTTAATTAGTTATACTATATTTCTTTTCAAGGACAAATGAATCATTTTAAGTACTACTCCTTCCGTCCCGAATTATAGACAATATTTTGAATAACATATGTATAAAGACGAAGTTTGACTCACGTTATGTGACGATCAAATATCATTTTTTAAAAAATCATCATAAAATATTAATAATAAATTAAATTATATATTTTAATTTGAAAACGAACATATTCCCCTTTTTACCTTGTCCAACCCAGCCCATGTCCCCATGTTTTTTGGCCACTCCCCATGCTATTCTATTATTTATTTTATCTCTTTTTGTTTGTATGTTACACATGTTGTCCTTTTATCACATTCATTGAAAAATGCATATGCCTATATATGTTACTTTACCCAAACATTGGAAAATATAATGACCCATGACTAAATCAATGCATATCAGTTTCTTAGAATTACAGATGCCCATAACTCTATACATCTATGAGTATATTAATTTTTTATTATATTATCCCAAATTTTTTTCACAAAATAATTATGAATTCTTCTATAAATACTAACTTATTTTTTCATCTTCTTATCACTCACAAGATTTTAAAAACGTTTCTTTACAATATAAAATTACTTTTCAATTTCATATAGTTTGTCATCTAAGAATGAGGTCTCCGAAGCAAATAGCGTATCAAACAATCGTTGTGATTATACACAGTAATTTAATACGGATCAGGTAAGTGAGCATTTTTTTCGTTTATGATAAGTGAGCATTTTTTTGTTTATGATAGTAAATTTGAAATACATAAATAATTTATACCACCGTCGTTTTTATACTTACACATATTCGTGTCTACGAATGTACAGATTTTTCAAAAGAGCGATGAAATGTTAGGTTGAGTACGAACAATGGGTCTTAAAAAAGGGTGCCAACATGTCATCGGTTTTAGTTACCGATCGAGATTCGGCTTTAATGAAAACAATTTAAGGATTGTTTCCTATGACAAACAATATGCTTTGCATATGACACATAAATCAATGTGTATTAAAAAAATGCAGCCCTATCCTACGTTCACAATGGAAAGAGTTTTCAAAGTCATGGTAAATTTTCATCAATTCATCGTCAGAGTCATCATTTCAAACAAGGTGGGACAACTTGTATGAAAACTATAATCAGTATCCCATCGTAATCATCTACCTTCGCGATACATGGATCATGTCTTTCAAGGAGCGGTTTATTTCAGCTTGGACAAACAAATATATGCATATGGGTTGTAATTCTAGTCAAAGGTAATATTTTTTTCAGTTGGTTTATTTTCATTTTAACTTTATTTCATAAAATGATTTTCATTTAATCCTTTCAAAACAATTATTATTTTCTCGAATAGGGCGGAGTCTTCTCATGCGAGACTAAAGAGATACTTGGGAGATACCATGTCATCATTACAGACTTCTTTCATGAAAATACACAAAATATTGAGGTTGCAGTTCGGGATCATTCAATCATCGTCTGAGAAATCTCTCAATATTCCACGTCACAAGTAATTGCATAACTCAATTTATGATCAGATATGATATCAGGTGTCATAATTTGCATTATTGAAAATCGATGATCAGTTAAGGGGTGTTTCTGAAGCTTCTCCTCATTTGACCGGTTTGTGTGATTGTTCATTCAAAACGGCATTTGGATTGCCATGTAAGCATGATCTAACACAATATCACCATCATTCTATTCCTATTCCGCTATCCAATATCCATGTTCGTTGACAAATGCTCTCTATGCACGCTTAAAGATCGAATGGTGATGACGCATTACCAGATACATCTCAGGTTGTTGAGATAGTACAGACCATGAATCCCAATATGCGAGAGAATGTAATAAACAGATTACTTGACATGTCAGATCTATCTAAAAGTACTATTTGAGCTCCCTCCTATAACACAGTACACAAAAGACGACCTAAAGGTAGGAATGAGCCGAGTACTCGTCGTATATCTTCGACATTAAAGACATCTACTAAGGGTATGAGAACATCATGAGAAAGAGGGAAGGGTCGGAAAGGTTGATCGACGTCAACCACTCAATCGAAATATAGACCACCTTCTTATATTTTGCATTTTTCAGAAGCTACTCAGCATTTTATTTCTAACATTGTTGATGTTCAAGGTGATGGTCATTATAGATTTAGAGCAATAGTTGTACTGGTTGGGTATGACGAGGATCAATGGGTTCAAATACGCATGGATCTAATTGAAGAGATCATCACAAACAAAAAATTGTATGATGTCTTATTTTCACAGCCAGGCTATACAGATACTTTACTTTATTTACTCTATTATTTTGATATGACGACGGGTCAAACAAATTAGATGGATAGTATGACTTTGGGAGTTGTCATCGCGTCGAGATACAACATTGTCGTGCATACTTTTGCCACATATACTACAAATTATTTTACTCATTTATCATTGAGATCCCCTCCGATCCCAACCTGTGAACGTCAAGAAATACCTATTGGACATATTGATAATCATTTTGTTTTAATTTATATATTGCGTGACTCGTTATAATAAAAAGTACTTTTTTTTATTTTGGTTGTCACTATTTAATTTGATCTCTTTTATTTTATTTAATAAATAGAAAATTACCCAAACATACAGTTTTGAAAAATTAATTTCAAAACTATTCATGCGGGATTTCAATTTCAAAAATATATAATTTGAACATTTCTCTCTCCTCCTCCCACAATCTCGTCTTCCTCCTCATTCTCCTCCTCCTCCTACTCCCATTCTCCCTCTCCGACCTTTCCGTCTCCACATCCGTCCTCTCGTTCTCCGTTCTGTCGTCGTCGGCCGCACCCTCACCCTTTGGTCTTCTTTCATTGCCTCCGTCGTCATGTCTCTGGACTCGACAATAATAGTCTCAGGTGCATGATAACGCTCAAGCATTCTTCTAATCAGTTAGTCTTCTCAGATGAGTCATAACCATAAAGATTATTGCTAACCCAGTTCTACTGATTCGCGACACATCTCTGCGATCTAATGTTTGATATGTTCATGGGATTTTCAAGTGGATTTATATGCGAAATGTGGACGGTGGGGGATGCAAGGAAGGTGTTCGACGAAATGTCTAAGAGGAATAATGTTGATCAAATGTTAAATAATTTTGTTGTAGAAGTTTTGTGTTTTTTTGGCATTGTTTTCTTCATCATTATAATATTTTTTTGTAGTGCAACATGTGTGAATAAAAATATTTTTTTCCTTCAGACGCTCTGTTTTTTTCTTCATGAACCCTGTTTCGAAACAGAGTGTCTGGGTAAAGTGACGTCCTGTTTCGAAACAGAGCGTCTGAGTAAAGTGACGTCCTGTTTTGAAACAGAGCGTCTGAATAAAGTGACGCTCTGTTCCGACAAGATGGTCGAATTTCGGTGACGTTTTCGACGAGGTGGCCAGGTTATGGCGAGGTCTCCGACGAGGTGGTAGGACTCCGACGATATCTCTGACGAGGTGGTCGGTTTTCGACAATGTTTCCGGTGATGTGGTGGTGATGATGGAAGTTAGGGTGGATATGTGGATGGATATGGGATGAAGAAGATGTGTGGTTTGAATATATTATTTTAAATTTTGTATATTTTGAAAATTTTATTTTCTTGTGTAGTTTTTTTGGAATTATTTTCATCCATGTGTAGTTTTGGATAAATCATCTTTTAATAAATATATGTTTAAAAAAATATAATTTTTTTATTCAATATTAGACTTATTTTATAGATTTTATTTTATAGATCATGAATATATATGTATTTTTTATAATCCATTTATATAATAAGAGTTATTTTAATTTAAAGTTTATAATCAATGGAAAAATTGTAAAGAAAAAAAAAGTATTTTGAAAAGAAATACCAAAAAAGGGTTGTGGGGGTGTGTTGCTTCGTGGGGAGCGGGCCGAAAAACAGGAGGGAGATCCTATCATTTACAGTAACCAAGCTCGAGTCAACCTGAGAGAGCAAACCCAATTCGTCCTCTCAACTTGTCTCTTCTCAATCTTCATCACCGCCTCACATCATTCTCACACGCCACCTCGATGCCCTCACCCGCCACCTCACCTCCTCACCCCTCACCCTCTCCGCACACCTTCTCCTCACCCATCACCTAATAATAAAGCAATTCCACGCCCATCCCAATGGGTCTCCCTCAATCGCCTCGAAGATGTGCTCCCAAATCAATGAAATTGGGAGCGCTGTGGCAATCGCGAGGAGAATGGAGGCGAGGGGAGTGAAGGAGTTCAATTGGGTCATGAGAAGGTGTCTCGAATCGGGGTTCTGTGAATTGGTTTTCGATGTTTATAAGGGGATGAGGATGCTACGTGTTGGGCTTGATGGATACACGTTGCCGTTGATGAATCAGGCTGTGATGAGAGTTGGGTGTGTGGGTGAAGGGACGATGATTCATTGTGTTGGGATCGAGATGGGTTTTGGGTCGGATGTGTATTTTGGGAATACCTTGATCGAGGTTTATGCGGGGTTTGGTGCGACTAGGCTTGCCTATAAGCTGTTCGATGAAATGCCGGAGAGGGATTTGGTGTCTTGGACTTCGATAATTGGAGGGTTTGTGAGGGTGGGGGATGGACTTGGTGCGTTTGGGTTATTGAATGAGATGAGGGTGATGGGATTGGAACCCAATGCGGTGACTATGATCGCGGTGTTGCAGGCATGTTGTTGTGATTGGCGTGTGGGGGAGCATGGAAAGGTAGTTCATGGATACATGGTCAAGAAAGGGTTTGTGAATGATCAGTTGGTTAAAAATTCGCTTCTGAAGATGTATGCGGATGTGTATGAGGTTGAGGATGTCGAAGCGCTTTATGCTGAGGATGAGAGAAGTGATGTCGTTGCTTTGAATATTTTACTTTCTTGCTACAACTCGCAAGGAGATACTGAAGGTGTACTCGGGAGGTTTAGCGAAATGCGGGGTGAAATTAGTCCTAGCAAGGAGACGCTAACCCTGGTTGCGTCGTCGCTATTCAAGTACTCCAGTACTCGACAGGGTCAGCAGTTGCATTGTTTTGCTGTAAAAAGCGGAATCTGTGACCATGTTTTGTCGACTTCATTATCAACTATGTATGCTAAATGTGGTGATTTGGGTGCATCGGTTCAGCTTTTTGAAGAAATCCCGCATAAGAGTTCCGTCACATGGAGCTTATTGATGTCCGCGTATGTGGATCATGGACATCATGAAAAAGCAGTGGAACTGTTCAATCGATTGCAATTGTTGACGAGATTCAAGGCAGTGGTTGACATTTTGACAACTCTCATAGATACATATGCTGATTCGGGAGCTCTACGCATGGGAAAGGTAGTTCATGGTTACTGCATTAGGAACTTAGCCTCCACTAGTACAGAATCCAACTCTATGTTAGAGACTTCCATCATAAATATGTACTTCAAATGTGGACATGTGTCCTCTGCTCGAAATTGTTTCCACGTGATGATCAAGAAGGACATCATCGCTTGGACCTCAATGATTGAGGGGTTGGGAACACACGGTCTTGGTCTCGAGGCCATTAGCCTATTCGACCAAATGCTGGAAGAAGGAATCAAACCCAATGGGATCACCTTTTTGAGCTTGCTATCTGCTTGTAGCCACTCCGGTCTCACTATAGATGGTCTTCATTTCCTGTACTTCATGAGACCGAGATTCGGTATTGATCCTGATGTACTTCACTACACGTGCATGGTTGACCTGTTGGGTCGGTCCGGACAGCTCACACAGGCCCTTGCATTATGCTTCAAGATGTTGGCATGCCCTGACAGCAGAACCTGGGGCTCGCTCCTTGCAGCATCTAGGACATTTGATCATAGGAAGATTGGCGAGTATGCAGCTGAGAGGCTTTTCGAGTTGGAACCGGAAAACGTGGGATACCATGTAGTATTGAGCAACATACAAGCTAGTGCCGAGCATTGGGCCGATGTGGAAGCGTTAAGAGGAGTGGTAGCGAGCGATATGAATGTGAAGAAAACGCCTGGATGGAGCTACATTGAGGTAGATAGGGAAATCGAAGGCTTTGTTGCTGGAGATAGAACGCACCCTCAGACTGATGAGGTTTACCAGTTCTTGCGATTCTTGACTATGCAAATGCATGACACTGTCTTGTCGTGAACTACTAGTTTTTGAGGTAGTTCGTTCCGTCGTCTAGAACGCTATAAAATGGCCTTCATATCTTGTTGTAATGTGTATAGATCTTCTCTTAGGTTCGTATTATGTAGAGATCTTCTCTTAGGATATCAAAAGTATCCCCAGTTGTTTACTAATTCTGTTTTCCAAATGATGAAATGAAAGCAAAAATAAGATAATAAAAAAGGGTTTTCTTTTCATGTTTTTTTTCATTAGTATTCAAGAATTTCTTTATAAAAATTCATTTTATTTTGTCGAGTGATTTCGTTTTTTTTTGTTATTGGTTTTGATTTTTATAATTTTAAACAGTGATATCCACAGCAGTTACAAATTCAAGGTTGATGGGTCTCATTTTGCTGCCTATTCAAGTTTGATGGGTCTCATTTTGCTGCCTTTTTCCCTTGTACACTTATGTTCACATCTCTAAGCATTTGGCTTCAGTCACTGCTGCTGAGGCCGAGGATGCCAATGAGGTTGAGGAGAACGATGAGCCTGATGCGACCAGTGATATTGGGAAGGCTAATAAGACCCCTCAGATTGATGAGGCCAGGAACGGGGAAACTACTGGATTTAGGATCCTCCGGATGAATAAAGGTGAGTAGCCTGTGGAACAAATCTGTGTTCCTAGGGCAGAGCAGGTCTTTCGCTGTCGAGGCTGATAGATGCGGATGCCAAGCAAACTGTGTATACTTCATCGAGGATTCACAGGGAGTTTGGCAGGAAGCTGAAGAAGCTCAATACTTCTCTACTTTTGATATGGAAAGCAATGTGATCCAGCGCCATTTTACAGGAGTTTTGGCACTTGTGGTTTGAGCCGACTTGGATGTGAAATTCTTCGTCTCTGTTGTTGATATTCTGTTCTCAGAAGCCTAGCTTTTTCAACGCCCTTTCGTCTTGTGTATTGGCTTTAACTAAGATCTTTGCACTCGTGAGATGATTGTGCTTAAAGTTTGATTGCAAACGAGCCTCGTGGAGATCTCTATGCAGTAATAATCCAAGTAGTAATGAAACAAGATTCATATAGATGCCTGGTTCGACTCACTCGAACCTGTAAACCAATATGATGCCTAACATAAAAGCAATCAGTATATGGGAATCCAAGTGTACATTTCACCAACATGTCCCTGACGACAAAAACATTACAACTTCAACAAACCTTTAATGTAGCGCCTGAAGTGTACTCGATCTAGCTCCTATATAGGAAGTCTACACATTTACAACTGCACCAATTTCGTGCTACAATCATGTTATACAAGAGGCAACGCTCATGGCGACATGGAGCCAGTGCCACAGCCAATGTCTCCAATGACGGTTTGTCGCCCAGGTGACCACGTTTAATAAATCTTGGCGTAATGTACTGTGATGGCTACAGGTTCTTCGAGCTTTTGTCTCAAGGATCAGTTATTTCCTTGTTCTCTAAATTTTCAACAGATGTCACAAACCACATCCTTTACATGGTCTCTCGGCAAGACACCATCATCATCTGAGTCAGAGCCTGAGCTGGTGTCTACTCTCTCCGGGCACTCCAGCTGCACGCACTCGGCCTATGGACTAAGAAAAGCTTCAAAACTTCCAGAAGCTGCATTTCTGGTTAAAGAAACCGGCAAAACTTCCTTATTGTCGATGCTCAAAACAATCTCGCCCGCTGCCCTCTCGGGTTGCAGAGAGTCTCCCTCAGCAGCCGTGACGATGGGAACATTTGCGACCGCCCCATTGCTTGTATCTCTTTGATCAAATTCCACATTCTCGGAGCTACTGTCAAGTGTTGAATGGTCTCTGGCTACTGCCTGCATAGCTAAGGAGTTCAGATGGCCCAAGCTGCGAACATATTCCACAAACTTATCGGCCGAGGTGGTCCTCATCAAGGGCCCACCAGATCTCGTCCAAGAACTTATATCAACGCCTTCTGGTTCACTATCACTTCCATCTTGGGTAGAGCGGTGGCCACGGTTCACACCACCCGATGGTCCGTGGAAAGAACCCCCAACCCGTTGCTGAAAAGAACCCATGTCTGGGTACATATCTTCATCAAGAGAGCCAAATGAGTTTTCTCGAGCTATGCGATTCCAGGAGGGGATCCTTTGAGATGCATTGAAATTCATATGGTTGGGTAGGCTGTGAGAAGCGGCTGCAGCTCGAAGGGCGCTCCTCCTGAGCCGTCGCATGTGATTGAGTATAGCAACACACTCATCCAGAGCAAGCTCGACGGCACAGTTGGCCTTGATGGCTGACAGCTTCTCCCATGTACATCTTCTCCCCTGATTTGCTGACTTTTGTAGCTCAGCATAAGATGGATTCTGAATGATCTTCGAGTACTATAATACAGAAGCAAAAGAATAGAATAGATGTAAATACAGCATTGGAACGGCTTCAATCAACAATTGAAGTCTTCAACATCCCAATTAAGAGAGCATATATGGGAGAAGCAAAGTTTTACCAAAATAAATTGTTTTCTAACTATCTCCATATTATAGAATCCCAGAATATGAGCTTCAAATCATATCCTTGTTAGAAATGAACAGTTTTCGGTGAACCACTTTTTGACCATGTGACCAAGAAAACAGCCGTTAACAGTGATAACTCCGAAAATCGAACAAGACAGAAGTCCTTGGCTTTGCACTTATCTCTATCATTTGATTTCATCCTTGTTTTCCTCTATCTTTTCTCCTCTGTATAAGCAATGCTTCTTGCCCTACTAATTTGATTACAATTTTACTTCGAGAGCGGCCACTCTCTTAGGTTCCATGTCAACATCTTTATTTTGTTTGGTTGATTCAGATGATTTGTTCTATAAACTC
Source organism: Drosera spatulata (assembly GCA_035668315.1). Lineage (NCBI taxonomy): Eukaryota > Viridiplantae > Streptophyta > Magnoliopsida > Caryophyllales > Droseraceae > Drosera > Drosera spatulata. The sequence continues at coordinate 46,606 of JAOVYX010014477.1, forward strand.
TAAGTAATGCTCAATGGTCTCTAAAAAAGGGTGCAAACGACATTGGAGTCATTTGCTAGAAGTATGCTTAATGATGATAAGCCACCACGTGAAAAAAAAACACGTGCATACATGCAAAAACAAGGGCAAGAGCCTAAGAACCTTCAAGTTCAGCATTCACACGCAACTTTTAAAAAGCAGATGTAAAATTATACAATAAAGTACCTGAGCAAGAGTGGCAGGCATTACAACAGTAACATCACCCTCCCATTCCTGAGCAAATAATTTCGCGATACCACCAAGAGGGAAACCTAATTCCAGTATCTGATGGCACCTGTATTTTACTTCCATCTCAGTCAACTGAGCAAGCTGCAAAATTGGAAACAGATAAATCATCGCAGTACATGTAACAGAACTGGAAATCAGTTCACAAGCTCCAAAGAGAAGAAGCACCCTCCATTGATTGAAACATAGCAGTTCATCGAAGTTTAACATAGAGGACAGTCTGAAAAGAATGCAACCAAAAAAGAGCAAACAAGACACACACCTTAGCAGTGAATCGACCACCATAAGCTCTTACGAATTCCTTGAGCCTCAACATGGGAGCAATATGAGGATTCGCTTGACTCACAATGAAGTGATTGACATTAAAAAGCTCCTTCAATTGCATCATTGGCAAATCACTTTCCAAGCTGCCATCTCTCCAACGTCGCGCTGGTGTTGTACCTTCTTCAGGACCAAGATGAAACGGTGGGTGATATGGCACAATCTCTCCATACCTATCCTTTGCCATCAGCTCCTGAGCCTCGAAAAGGCCAGGGAAGGCACACGAAGCTGTCACTGCGCTCCATATAACAACATGAGGAGAAGTCAAGTAGTTAAGGCAACGAGGAGGCTCATGCTTCCTTGGAGAACAAACCGTGATCCCAAGAATTCTTCCGGTCATGTCAAAAGCCTCTTGGAAAGTTAAGTTACTGGTTAAATGCCTCAACATCATTTGTAGGTGACGTATCTCATGAACAGCTCCAAGTGTCATTATCCTCCTAACGATTGTGAAAATCCCGCCTAACTGGTCGAAAAACTTCAAAGAATGCCATGAATCCTCGAAGAAACTCTGAAGCTCAGGCCAAGATCTAGTGGCAACAATGGCACACATGATAGACCCCACGCTAGAGCCGGCAATTATTCGAGGTAGAAGCTTATGCTCAACCAGTATCTTAACAACACCAACATGGAAAGCTCCAAGAGAAGCTCCACCGCTCAAAAGCAGAGCTGTTCTGCCAAAGGCGTGTCTAGTTTCATGCATAAACGAAAGCTTCTCTTCCAAAGAAAGCTCCTCTGAATCTGAATCACAGACCATCCGCAACTGAGTAGTGACCTCATCAATGTACTCCTTGATCAGTTTAGGCACTTGAAGCCTACCCTTGTGAAGTTCAGGATTACACATATTACCAAGATTTCTAATCAAATCAGCACGCATGAAGAATATAATATCCCTCAGAGATCCTTCTTGACGTCTATGACGAAGCTCCTGCAGCTTGTTCCTAACAAGTTCTTCATCATAGAGATGTGTTTCATTCAATTTTCTGGTTTCCTTCTCCAACATCTTAGCAGCATGAGCCCATTCCTCATACGTCAAAGCCGTCTGCATCATATTCCGCCAAAACTTCCTCCTATAAGTCATCTCTGCCCGGCTCTTAACATTCGTATACCGTTTCAATACAAAAGCTATAAGAGTCACCATTGCCAAAATCCCTTGTGGGTTTCTAGGATGAAACCAAGAGAACACCGGCACTATAAGCTTCTTACATCTATACATGTAAATCAACAGAACCCAAAGAGACTCCCGCGTGAATTGCCACAAAGACTTGCAGAAAAGCACCCTGAAAGCAATCGTCCGGCCAATAATCGAAGCCGGCCCAATTGGAAACGAACCCACCGTCGCATCATTGCTTATATCCATATCTCAACCACAATACAATACTATACAACAACAATAAGAGCCCAAATGCACTAATATATAGATGGGCAAAGAGCTATGATATCCCAAATGAAGAAGCAACGCAAGCAACCAAATTGTCAATCAAAATGAAACCGTACACGCAAGAAATTGCCCAATTGATCAGCAACCATTTTCAGGGTTTCTTCAGCTGTTAACTCAAAATTTGAACTAAATTGACAAACTGGGCACTTCTAAAACAGCCCAAAGACGATGAATTCAATCTCAATTCTGACACCCAAAACACAAAAAATCCAAATTTCAAGCGACCCCAGAGACCCTAATTTTCAACAATGTGAAGGCAGAAACAAAAAGGGGTTTTCTCCTCCATTGATTGAATCAAAAATCAAAGGCTAACCCAGAAAAATTGCGATCAATTCATTGAGGAATGTCTGGTGAAAAACAGTAGATGAACGAATTGGAGGCAAGTGGAGGACAAACTCAGCAAGAATCTGCTGTTGAATGAAACGGATGAAAGTGAGCTTTCTTTTATAGTTTGAGAAACAAGGATAAAAGCTAGTAATAAACGATTTGTTGTTTGTACAAGGTGATGATCATGATGATGTTGGGGCATGGATGAAGATAATTATGAGCAATGGGTGACGATGAATTTGATCGCGGTCGGTGGATAAGGATTAAAATTTCGAAAACGAGGTAACAAATGCATTGCTTGCTGTACTCGCGTGCCTGAAAAATAGTCTCCAATAATTATACTAGAAAAATAGTGATATCCTCTATTGGTCTGAAAAATACAATTTATATCAGGAAAGATTAGTTAAGATATATTTCTTTCTTAATTTAACTAAAACATTTTAATATAATAACAAAATTTATGTGTGTTATTTGAATTTAATAGATAATGATATTTTTTTGTCTTGATCAGTACGTGAGAAAAAAAATAAGAAAAATATATAAATTATTTAAAAAATGATGTTTTTCTTTTTTATTTACATACTAGTCTCATAATGAAAAACCAAGCTTTTGAGACGGTTAATTTATCTAATCGAAAAACGACAATGAACTTGCATACATATTTGCTTAGGATGAAATGCTTAGATATATAATTGGCCTTGTATTGGAAATGCTTCGATACATAAAAATGAAAAACTTAAAATCCATTGCAGCACAAATGCTGCACTTCAACCAACCACGATCAACAACTTGTAACTTCTTGTGTTTGCTCAATTGCTAATGCATTGCTATTTTTTCCGCTAATGCTTCATAACCAATTTCTCCAATGAAAATCATTACTTACTCCAATGAAAATCATTACTTAAACATCTTGTGTAATATCCTTGAAATTTCGTAATAAATTATTATCTCAAAAAATAACAAAAATAATATATTATTAAACGTCATAATTTATTCGACAGAAATATAAAATTTGTTCGTTAAATCGCGATGAAAATATTTTAATTCTGGATAAATTAAACCCTGTTAAACAAATATGTGGGATTTTTTTTTCAAATCCCCATTTTCTCTCTTTTTCTATCATTTTAACCAATTGTTCCACTTCCTCCGCATACTTCATCCACCCGATTCACCACTTCATCATCATTCCTTATCGTCATCCATTCCTCATTACTCTCATCTCCTCTTCTCCTCCCATCATTGTCTCACGAAAACTTGAAGACAAGCACGGAGAAGAAGACACAATAACCGTGAAGAGGAACAAGGGGGCCAAAACTCGACCTCATCATCAAATACTTCGTACGGTTCAAGCGTCATTCCTTGAAGCTCATCGTAATCATTGATGATCATGATAAGTGAAAATGAGTATCACTTGTTTGTTTTTGTCTCGACATAGACATGGGATCATGAGAATTTGTATGAACGAAAAATATGAAGAAACCATGAATGAAGAAAAAATCAGTTTTTGAGATTCAAGACAACATAATATGCAACACTAGAAATTTCGTCGAAAATATTAGGATTTGAGATAAATTTAGATTTTAATATATATGAAAGCCTCATATGTCTAATTTCTAATGATCATGATTTGAAGTTGTGAATCTCAAGATATAAATCAAAACGTACAGGTATGTCAATCAGTAAAAAAATGATTACAGAACTAACTTTGTGAGTTGATCTGCAATTATACAGAAAGAATTAGAAAACGAGCCTTATATTAATGAAAAAGTCTTAAAGTCTAATTTTCATAATAATTTTAAAATCAAGATTTGAAATTGTATGTAAAGAGTTATGAGCGATTAGTGAAGAAAAGTCAAATTGTCTGATCTAGTAGAAAATATAAAATTGAAATAATAAACTAATATTATTAGTAATGTTTCATGATAAAAACTTTAATTCGATGAAAAGGTTATGAAATCTATTTTATGTTGAATTTTACGAATAATTTTTTAAACTGCATATGAGAAGTTATAGATTTAAACTTATCGAAGGGTCATGTTAAACAGAATCCGAAAATGAATCATTTTGACCCCGAAACAATTTCAAATGCTCACAAACACTTCTAATGATGATAAATACATAAAATCATCATCATGGACTATTAAAATAAGTATCAAAGATTTTTCTCAAAACTTGATATCATCACATCATATTACTGTGATGGTTTTTCAAGAAGTACGAATAAATATATTTAACTCCATAACGTGAACAATCATTCACAATGACGTACCTTAATGCGCGTATCGTATTATATTATAGGATTTGAAAACGCTACTCATTGTCACTTAAGGACTAGGTTGAGTATGTGCATATGAAGAATTGTGATAAAAGATAACGTTTAAATTTAATGTGTGTGACGATGCGTATTATTATATCGTGAGTATAATAATATACATTGGAATCTATGGACGTAGTCACTAAATGTGTCTGACGTCAAATACTGACTGCAACTGCTGTGTGCCTGATAAAATGATGTATGTTTTGTGTTATATCTTGATTGTTGGTATAAAGAGGATGAGTGAGTGAAAGGAATGTAAATCTATAATTAATGAGATAACTTCGTGGTATAATACCCTCACTGCAGGAGACCTTAGGCTTCGGTTTGACTGATCCCCTTTCGCGGATTTCCCTTTTACTAAAACTGAATAAAACTTGATAAGTTGAAATTGAATAATTCTCGTTAAGGACACAATTATAACATTGAAGGTATCTATTATCTGTTTTCATTGTGTTTTTTAGATGATAATTATGAAAATCGGATTGGTATGATAAGTTCCAGAGTGCTAGAAAAAAGGATTCAAGTGGTCATTTCTTTTTTCTTTTCTTATCTTTTTCTCTCGTATAATCCCTGATAAGGGGACCGCCACTTTATTGAGCTTATATGACACACGATTATTATTTTTCTGTATTTTTCTCTTCTTTGTGTTTTCAAGTGGTAGAGACGACGGACATGTGATATAAGTTATGATGTTAATATGCATCTATTTTATTAAATTAAGTAAAATATGTAATACATGAGAAGTTTATGCTGTATTTGATAATATTATTGGTTTATGTCTAAGTGGATTTTATTTATTTCTGTGTCTAAACTGATTAAGTAATTTTTGCCTAACTGGGATGTTATGACTCAACGACAGTGACGATATTTGTATTATTATATTATGAAAACTTGGGGCGTTACACCTCGAGATATAAACCTAATTCTCTTGTAAACTCAACGGAGGTAAATGTAATCGGTGCCATCATAGTACATGCCTTGAACATACAAAGTTCATAAAAAAGAACATCAACCATGGATGACCTAGATTTACACCCTAGATCCTAAAACAAAAACCTATATTTGCTCAATCACACCCCGACGTTCTTACTCCGTGGCGATCTCGAAATACATTTACACCAATCAGAGCCAACAGATCACAACAGATATAACACAGTTTCCCTGATAACTGCAATAGCAGCAATGTACGCCATGTATTTGAAACAGAGAGTACTACCAGCAAAAACGTTTACTTTCCTTATTCTTTTCTCCAAAAAAAGAAATCACAAATCCAAATGGCAGCATCCGTCCGATGTCTTCTTCCCAACTTGTAAGGGCTAACTTCTCAAAAATGGCAGGCAAAGAAGCTGAATCTATGTGCAAGAGCTAACTACCGTTTCAATAATACTTGCACTATTCCAATGGGAAATCCCTCTCCATATATGCACAATAGTAATGAGAAAATTCACGATGTAAAATCTCAAGAGGAATGAACTGACCGGCAAGATACAGTGAGCATATACATCAGACATTCTAATTGTCTCATTGTTGGCCACCTTGAGGTTTATCGGCAGAAAAAATTCCAAGCCGAGACAGATGCACAGCTGGAGCTGACGAAGTTAACGCAAGGATTTCCAAAAGTGTGTACTTCCTGCTGAGATATCCAGCGCTGCCGGGCCTGCCCTTGGCGGCTGCTTCATGCTTTATTGGGACTGCAGCAGCAGCAGAGTTGACAGTTTCGAAAGAACCCATTTCGGTCTCATTTTCTCCCCTTGTCATTTGGTGGCTCAACCGTCTATGTATCCACGAGGATATGGAAATATAATCCCATATTAGTCCCATGGAAATTTAAGACATAATTCCAGAGGTTACAGAACAATTACGTTAAGATCAATATTGAGCTACCTCATTACTCGTACATGTAGGCTCTGTCTTGCTCTTCAGCAGAGGTTTCCTTGCTCGTAGAGTTGGCAGAGATATCTGTGGGCAAAACCGAATCTTTAAAATTATCCTGCACGCTTTGAATCTTAACCTCATAATTCTTTTTCTTTGTTCTTCGTAATTCTTCCTTAAGTATCTTGTTCTCCCTTGCCAAAGAACCCAACTTCAAAAGGAATTTATGAGCATCAGAACAAAGGTAACTGGACCTCAACATACTCCTTACATTGATACGATGTATTATACGTAATTGAACATGTAAATCCTTCTAATTATTAGGTTATCTTCAACCAACTCCATGATTTGTGAAGTTTCTTGAAATCAACATCAGTCAGCACCTGAATCTATCGCATAGAATGAAAAACTAAAATAAGTAAGATTTTCAATAAAAAAAAATGAGATTTTGGAAGATTTTTTTCATTCAACATTTCTTTCTTTTTCTTTACTTTTTTATGGCACCATTTCCTATAAGATTTGGTGCGTATATTTGGATGCAAGTCACTAATCATTCTCACAGGTCCACCAACAATAGAATCCTAGATCACATAAAGCTGCGAGATTTCAAAACAGAAGAGTCAATGTGCACTGATTAGATCCATATAGCATAGAGTAACATAAATCGCTAAAAGTTAATTGGAATTTTGAATACCTTGATCCCAATGCTGATGCCTTGCGTCTAAATATCAGGAACCCATTTCAGGAATTCGAAAAAAAAGAGATACCTAAAGTTCAAAAATTGAACTTTGTAACAGACCATGAAAATCGATAAATTATCAGGTGGGAAAGTCAGAGTGGAAGCGTGTGATTTCAACACGTTCACAAAAGTAAGCCATTACAACCCAAGAATCATCAATTCTTGAAAAGGAATGATTAAATCCAAGAATAAAAAAAACTAATTTCGGAACATATATATTTTACAATGAAAAATAAATTTATCAAAAAAAAGAAAATTGTTTCGGAATTACTCGATCTACTCTAGATTTAGACCTACCTTTCTTGAAGATAGATACTTCATAACTTTATCTGCACACAGGCCACACTATTTGACCCAATTTGATACCTGAAACCACGATTTGATATCTGTTCAAGACGAATCTTGGCTGACCCAATTCGACCTGACGAAAAAAGAGTTGAAGATGATGAGGAAAGGGACTGGTAGGGGTAAGGGATTAGAACGGATCTAGAGGAAGAACGCAAACAAATGGCTAGGAAGAGATAATTATCCTATTTTATTGCTCCATTGATTTGTGTTTAAGTACTAAGACTAATATCGGACATGTTTTAATTGCTACATTAATTTTTAAATAACTAATAAGATTATAATGTCTAAAATGTCCCAGCGAGAGTATTGAAATTACGAAGACACCCTGGTGACATTCCGCATATCATGTAATACAAGAAATTTTATAGATTTATGATTCTAAAGATTCGAAAAATTTAAGATAATTTATTTTCTCAAATAATAATAAAATTAGTATATTATTGAACGTCGTAATTTATACAACAGGATTATAAAATTCGTTTGCCAAAATCATGATAAAAATATGATAAGGACACAAAAAATTCCGTAAAATTTAATTTCACGATAATTAATGTGAATAGTAAATAATTATACATTATAATTTATTTTACGGGATTAAAAGGCTTGTTTAACGATATGATAAGAAAAAATATAAAATATGAATGAAATACAATCCTAATACGCAAATATGGAGAAATATGATATTTATACGAAAATATCGTATTTATACAAAAATGATCTAAACCTAATTTTGACACTTATTATCCTTTATGTCAATTTTTACTCCATCTAAATTAAATTATTTACCCACTAATTATCCACTAAAATTATTTTAATTGATTTAGTTTTCTATAAATACAAGTTTTCTTCTCCTTGAAATTTTTTTTACAAACATAAAAACACTTCTTGTCATGCAAGATAAGAGATAAGCAAATGAAGAGAAGAATGAGAGTTTAAGGAGAAGAGAAGAAGTTAGGGTTATAAGACGACTAGCATCTTTCATCATTAATACGAGAAGGTAATCATATTTTTCAGAAATTTTGTGAAAAATCATAGACTCTGTGATAAAATTTGATTTTAATATATATTGAATCCTCACATGTTTAACTTTTGATAAAAGTGATAGATCATAATTTAGAGTTGTGAACCTTAAGATATAAATCAAAATATGTGAATATGTTAATCTATAAAAACCGGTTATAAGGATCACTTTGTGACTTGATTTAGAATTACGCATAACAAGTTAAAAAATGAGCCTTATATCAAGGGAAATGTATTGAATTCTAATTTCTAGAACAGTTATATTTGAAGTTGTATTTAAGCAGTTATGAGTTGATTAGTAAAAAATGGTCAAACTGTCTGATCTAATAAAAAATATAAAATTGAATGAATAAACTTTTATTCGAGGTTACGTGATAGAAAGTTTAATTCAAAGTAAAGATTATGGAGTCTAGTTTATATAAAATTTTACGAAATGATTTTTGGAGTTGTATAAGAGAAGTTATAGATTTAAACGTGTCGAAGGATCATGTTGGACAGAATTCGAAAATGAACCGTTTTGACCCCGAAACAACTCCAAATATTCATAAACACTTCTAATGATGATAAACACATAAAATCATTATCATGGACTATCAAAATAAATATCAAAGATTTTTTCTCAAAGCTTGACATCATCACATAACATTACTATGACGTTTTTTCAAGAAATACGAATAAATATACTTAATTTCATAACGTGAACAATCATTCATAAGGATATGTGTTAATATGCATATCCTATTATATTATGGGACTTGGAGACGCTGCTCATCGTCATTTAAGGACGAGATTGAATGTGTGCATGTCAAGAACTGTAATAAATGGTAACGTTTAGATTCATAATGATTGTGAAGATGATATGATATAAAATAGAAATATTTAGGATATTTGACTATTCAGAACTTATATTACTCCTTCCGTCTCATATTTATTAAAATATTTTGATCCGGTATGAAAATTTATATTAGTGTTGAATTTATATGGATTTTGATAAAGAAAGAATATTTTTTTGATGATAGTGGGGTTTAGTATAACACTTATGTGAGAAAATAGTGGATATATTGTAACAGATAGATCGATTTAATATTAAAAAATTATCAAAAAAAAAATTGTAATTTTTGTTAGATTGAGTCCAAAAATCATGAATTGTCAGTCATGATCATGATATGGAGTCCAATTCTCGTGACAGATTTGGGCTGGGCCACAGCCGATGTAAGCCCAAACTCAGAAGAAATTGCTTGATGATTACAACAATAGTCAAGTTTGACCAAATCAATGCAAATGTTATATGGATTAACATAGTTATATTATAGCTATTGTTCAAGAAAATTACATTTCAATATGCAAGTTTATTAATAGCAAAATTTGTCTTTGTCATCAAATTTGATAATAAAAATAATAAAAGTTTTTTTTGCCTATCTTTACAAAACGTGATGCACAAATCCAAACACAAAAAACAATCTAGATGACATTTTTCTATCCATTGATTTATCATATATGTATATTATAATACGATTTCTATTAAAATGACATTGTTATTTTTTAACAAATCAGTACTATTTATGAAAAAAAATAAAACTTTATTCATATCAAAATTCTCGTATCAACCATCCATCGAAAAACTCATTGAAGTGGGTCTGATATGGTCCAGCATCCGGATAGGGATCCTTTGTCGTTGGAGATTGGTCCTGTTGGGGTTTTTTTTTTCATTTAAAAAATTTATTAAAAAATCTTATAAAGAAAATATCAACTCTAAAAAAATCGTAAATCGCAAAAATGAAATCGTAAATCCCAAAAATAAAATCCTAAATCCCAAAATAAAAATTTAAATCTTAAAGATAAATCCCTAATTCTATAAAATTGAACCCTAAATCTTAAAAGTATACCCTTAAATTTTAAAATAAAATCCTAAAACATAATATTTTAAGATTTTTTTTAAAAAAATTTAATCTTTAAATCTGAATCCAATAACCCATAGAATCCAACAACGAAACAACACGGACAGCAGAGGGTCCCAATTGCCAGCATCCTTGCTTTCACACTTTTACTTTGACGCGTTTTTTGCCATCGACTCCAACTCAGGAATCTCGACTCCACAAATTCACCCAGGGGAACACATGAAGCACAATTGTGCTGTTACAAACGACAGAGGGGGTCCAACGTTTAAAAACAATGGAAACAAAACAATGTACGATTTTCTCGGGGATTGTTTGATATATGGTTCAAACTTATAAAATTCAAAATCAATAATAAAAATAATAAAATTAATAACGAAAATTGAAATCAGTTAAAAAAGTAAAATGTGTTTTTTATACAGAAGATCTTGAATATTGCATTCAGATAATCAAAACAAAAAATTATTTTTTTTGTTTTTATTTCAATTTCATCCATATAAGAAATTGAAATCAATACCAAACATTTCTATTTCATCAATCAATAAAATAAAAAAACAAAAAACAAAACATAAACGATACCAAACATGTCTTTATATTTTTATGTTTAATTCATGGAGAATAGGCATCAGCAGCAGCATTGTTAGAATATTGTTCAAAATAAAAATTAAGAGCTAATTGAAGTTTCGACTTTCGAGATAAACATACATTATGCCCAGTTCACAGTCAATATTCCAATGTGGCTAACATACAAAAGGCGGTCAATATTGAACAAGTCAATGCATCCATCTCAATCGCAACATTGATAATTCGATCAAAGCACCAACAACTTGGGAATGAGACGGATATATCAAGAAAGATGTACGGTCTTATGAGGCTACTATGAAATATTGACTCATGGGTGGGGCAAGCTCTTCTATTCTGGTTCGGCGTTTGAGGCATTTCCCACTCTATTTCATGCTTCAAGCCCCCCGTTAGCCCAAAAAGCGATAGGGGGGCATTCTAGCACTGAAATAGAGACAAGTGCCGCTAAACAAGGGCGCGATTATGAAATAATCGAGTAAGCCCTTGTCTTGTCCTGTAGCTCTGTAGCTAAACAAGCCACACTCAGTTGAAAATAAAGCAAAAATTAAAAAAAAGCACTCTTGAGAATATATATATATATATATATATATAGATATATATAAAAAAATGGATATATGTCATGATACACATAAGTTTAGATGTGTCTTGTTGAAATCAATTATCAAGTTAAAAAATGATTGTGGATGTGTTTGGGAATATAGATCAACTTGATGATAGTGGAGTTATTAATTATTGAGCTCTCATCCCAAGAGACATATTCCTATCATATTTTAGTCGTGATCGTCGATTTTAACTAGACATATCTAAATTTATATGTGTCATGACATATATTCGTCAAGTTCATATATATATATCTAGGGCTGTAAATGAGACGAACCGATTCACGAACTTGTTTGACTTGACTCGATAAAAACTTGACTCGAATATCGTTTATTAAGCTCGTGAGTCAAACTTGACTTAATTTTAAGGTTGTATAATTAAATAAGACAAATTTGAATTACCAATGACTCGATTTGATAGACTCACGAGATGGTTCATTTATAAGCTCAAAAGTCGACTCGATTAAATATTTGTTTATACTTCGAGTTTATATGTGTGTATAATATTTAATTTTCATAATTATATACTCCCTTCGTCCCAGAAAAGTTACAACATATACGTATTCTGCACTATTCTCTACGCATGAATACAAGTTTCGTTTTCATATCAAATCACGTCAAATCTTCCCGTAACATGTATTAGGTTGATGTACATAAGTTGCACCAACATTGATGTTTCATGATAAATTTACAAAAAATTAGGTTTGATCGTCGTTGCACGCGTGTCAAACTTTACATCGACACGCGTGCAAAGTCAAAATGTTATAATCTTTTTGGGACGGAGTGAGTATATAATATACTTAATATATTTTGTATAAAATTTATTTTTCATAAAATTTCTAGGTTGTGATTTTGATAATAAATTTTTTTTGCTTAAATTCAAATGATATTGTAATTTTTTCAAAAAAGGCTCTATTCGACTCAAGCTCGATTCGGCTTGATTAGACTCGAGTGAATAAATGAGTTGAGACAAGCTGAGCAAAAGCCTTATTGTGTATGAAACAATTCTGATAGGCTCGGTTCGATTAGGTTCGAATCAAGCTTGAACCCAAACTTGAGTTTATTATTTATTTAAACGAGCTGAACCCAACCCATGTCTGACTCGACTCGACTTATTTACAACTCTATATATATATGAGATATTTTTATCAAAAATATAGAAATACAAGACATTAACATGAAAATAGAGAACATAGAGATCTTTATAAGCATTTTTCGTGATTTTGAAGAGATAATTTGTAGTAAAATTTTTATCATTCTATCAATAAAAAAAAGAAGAATCCCCAAAGGTACTATTTTAAAATTTATTCCCATTGCATAGTGATTTGATGAAAAATTTTGATAGTATTGTAATTAGTTAATTAAAACTACCCTTTGAAAATGATGTATTTACACCTAAATCTAGATATTTTTTTTAGATCTCACCTATTTTTGAGGCTATTAAATGGACTTACCTGATTATCTATTAATTAGACATAATCATCTTGATTAGGTGAAAAAATTAAGTGTTATAATTACCTTGAGTCTTATAAATGGAGCTCATTTGTAAGGTGTTATGTATATATTTTCAAGAGAAGAAAATTTCTCTTTATCCCTCTAATCTCTCTCTAAAATATTTTATTATTTTATTAATTCCGACAATTATCTTTTGAAAAAGTTAATCCGGCGTAAACGTTTTTGTTATAACACGTTATCAGCACGAATCTCCAACCAACTAAGATCAAAAGACAAAAGAAGGTACTTTATTATATTTACATGATTTGATTTGATTTTATTCATATTATATGATTATAATCTAAATAAAACATTTATGGTTCCACCGCCGAACGAAATATCACCTGTGTGCAAACTTAGTAATCGGTTTCAACACGTTGATGTGATTTATCCCTTTTATGTGGATCACCCGTAAGTTTGACGCGGTTTACCCTTTATGTGTGGTTCACCCGCGAACATTGATGAGGTTATCCCATTTTTGTATGGTTTATCCGCATGTGGTGAGAAACTTTATATCCCATGTTGACGTATTTCCTCCAAGTGGTGAGAATTAACTTTTCTGTTTTTATTAAGATACAACAAACGACGAAATGGCCTCCAATGATGAAGAAATAGCAAATAGAATTCGAAACAATCTTAACAAACTATTGTGTTATTTATTATTATTAGTAATCCATAATATTATAACAATCATTTATTTTCTCATTGTAATTAAATATATACGTTGAGAATATAATGAATAATAAACGTTTAATATATATGAGTGAATAAAATATTTATTAGCTGTCAAAGATGTGATTGATTTTATATCATTTTTATCAATAAATTAAACAGTTTATAATAAATCACAGTATTATTGGTAATAACTGAAAAATTTTATTAGTATTATCAAACTGCTATATCTATACTTTATATAAATAAGCTTAATAAATTTATCATTTTTGATGTGTTCAGAGAAATATGGCAAACATTGCAAAGTTGGAATTCAAAGTATTAGACTTATAAGGGGAAAAATAACTATCATGGATTCTTGATATTGAGTTACACCTGGATGTCAAAGGTCTAAAACATACCATAATAAAGAATAATGAAACAACTCCACAAAAAAATGCTAAAGTACTGATTTTCCTGAGGCATCACATCTATGAGGATTTGAAATATGAATATCTTACTGTTAAAAATCCATATGAATTATAGAGTAATTTGAAAGGGAGACTTGACCATCAGAAGATGGTATTTCTTCCACTGGCCAAACATGAATGGACAACTTTAAGGTTGTAAGATTTTAAGTCTGTCCAAGAATATAATTCTGTTTTGTTCAGTATTATTTCACGTTTGGCATTATGTGGAAAAAAAACATATTTCATTTTTTACCTCGTAAATACAACTCTGATGCATCAATATCGGATTTTGAAATTCACTGAATATAGTAAATTACTTTCAATGTTCCTTGTCGCTGAAAAGAACCAGGAGTTACTGATGAAAAATTCTCAGACTCGTGCAGTTGTTTCTGTCCCATTGGTTGAAGCAATGGCCACCAAAAGCGGTAATTGACGAGAAAGAGGACGAGGTCATGGAGGTATTCGTGGTCATGAAAGATTCTATGATCGACGTTATAATTCGATTGCAAGTGTGAGCCATCAGAAAAGACAAGATCGCAATCAAGCACAGAGGAGGGGAAAAACTCCATGTAACAGACTCAGGGAGAATGCCAAAAGAAAGTGGTATACTTGTGGGTTGGAAGATCATTGGTTTAGATCTTGTAAAACTCCCAAACACTTTGTTGATTTTTATTAAAACTCCAAAAGAAATTTTTGAAATTTTAAGGATATTCTTTTTAATGGTTTTCATTTAGAAAGTGCAACTAAAGATGGAAAACAATATCTTTATATCATCTCTTTCGTTTTTTGCAACAAATAAATCATTGAAAAACTTATAACCTTTGCATCTGGGTTATATTTTGTCAAAATTAATGCTATTGAGTCCTATAACGTTATGTATTCAAAGTCCATTGATTCTAACACGGTTTTGTTATGGGACAAGCGACTTGATCATCCAGGTACTACAATGATGCGTCGTATCATTGAAAATATCAATGGACATTCTCTTAAGAATCAAAAGGGTATTTTAAAAAATAGCAGTCCCTTGCATTTCTTGTTCACATGGTAAGTTAATCACAAGACCTTCGCCCTTAAAACTTCCTTCTGAGTTGCCTTTATTTCTTGAAAGGATTCAAGGAGATATTTGTGATCCAATTCATCCACCATCTGGTCTATTTAGATATTTCATGGTTTTGATTGATGCTTCTACAAGATGGTCTCATGTATGTCTTCTATCTACTCGTAATGTTG